>BMAO01001707.1:0-114066 GCA_019973975.1 Trichonephila clavata | reverse complement strand
ATCTTCCTTGTTATAAATAACCTTATATTAATTTGCTGTGTAATTGTATTTTATTTTAAGGGTATATTTAAATAAATATAAAATTGAAATGATTAAATCAAAACAATCTAAAACATAAACAGCCAACGTTCCAACCTTAGGGGGCCGCAGTAAAATATCGAGCGTTGACCGGTTCTGCGATAAATTTTGAGAAGCACTAGTGTAGAGACTGATGCATATTAAATCTGCGAAGCTCTAAGTATAGGTTCCAAACTTTTTTGTCTCATTGACCCCTTACCATGTTTTTCGGTTTTGCGTAGACACTGAATATAAATTTTTGCAATGTTCAACTTAAATGTTTTTTTGACAGCTGGTATAGCACTACTTACTTTAAAAGTTTTAAGTTTCTAACTGTTAAGTAGTGGTGTTTAAAACTTAGAAACAGTCACGTGTGATTAGTTAATTAATTTTATTTAATATATAAGATAACTGTTACTTAAATAACTGTGCAACAAACAAATGTTTTTAATGGGTGGGATGATCTAGTGCTTCAATAACACATTTTTAATATTTGGCATCAATCGTTTCAGGTTTGATCCTCAATCTCCTCGGTTAGTAGGATCCAATTTTTTTTTCTTCCTGTTTATATTTTGGAGATTGGCAACCATACTGAAATTCCTCCTCTCTAGGAAAGCAATTAAAACTTTCTTAAGATGTTCCATAATTCGAAAAAACAACAGGTATATCTTTTTAAAGCCAAAATTGCTGACATTCCTTTCTAAACTTTACTTTAAGATCTTCGTTAGTTCTATTAAAATAAGTTCCCTTTGTTATCAAACATTTTTTTTTCTTTTAGCTTTTTTTTAATGCGACAACATGAATTCATTACTTATTGTGATATTACCATGATCAAAGCATTCTAAAACCTTGTTTCAAAACCTGAGTAAAGGGCATTTAAATGTTGAACATAGGTTAAAACTTCATTTTTCTGGCAGATTGGGACAAATTGAGAAACTGTTAAAATTCATGACGCCCAGTTTTATACTCCTTTAGCTTGATTCTGGCAAGAAACACTGAAATGTGATGAACCTTTTTAATAAAATGTATGCTGTCGCCTTGTTATTGCAAATTAACCCCAGTAAATTTAATAAATAAAGCTGTTAAATATATAAATATGGTTTACACTTTATTAGATTTTCTACTAAAATTAAAGTCACAATCTGGTTTTTGGCTACCGTAGACCCCCATTTACACCTCATGGACCCCCGAATTATTTTTTCACTGCCATGGACCCCTTGCAGGTCGTCATAGACTCCTTTGGGAATCACTGCTCTGTCCTCCCGTTACGCATATTGTGGAAGTTCGGAGAGGATGGTCTTCATCACACTCGAACATAGTTCAAAATTACGAAGTCATCATAGAGACTCGTGTTGCTTCATACAGGCTATAAACACTCACTCACACACCAATACGCTGTTTTAAAATCGAATTAAAGTATTGTTTGCTTTAGAAAAGAAAAAAGTTACTGCATCGGCCGGGAATCGAACCCGGGCCGCCCGCGTGGCAGGCGAGCATTCTACCACTGAACCACCGATGCTACAGAGAAACGTAAGAGTTTTGGTCTAGCATTTTGTTTATGTTGTTACAACAAGCTTCTTGATGCAAAAATATGACCTGTTTCTTTGAATTAGAAGTGTTTGTTGTGTTTGATCAGCTGCATAAAGCCACTAGTATTCCGAAATGTTTGTTTGGGGGTACGAAGAATTTATGGAATTCACTATTTTTTTCCTCATTGGTTTCATTTTAATCAAGGAAAATCAAGAAAATAAGTACTGTAGAAACACAAAATTCACTTGTGTCAAGTACTCGTATTCGCTGTATAGAAATTATTGCTTTGCGTCCTAATCTTTGCAAGCAAATTTAAATGTAATTTTTTCCCCATCTTATATTTCTCTTGATCGTTATTTGCTTTGTACCTTTATAAACCTTTGTACCTTTTGCACACCCATGAAAATTCTTGCTTTAATTTTCTTACGATATGCAAATTATTGTAAAATGTTCTATACTTCATAAATAAGATGATTTCTTTTACGCTTTAGGCGATATGGTAACTTAAAACTCATTAAATTGTCGAAAAAAATTTTATTGACTTATTTGATACCTCAAATCTTTATAAACATGCCTGCAAAATTTCAAAGCTTTACCTGCATTTTTTATCAAGTTATGGAGCAATATTTGATGCTGGACAGCTACTATCACGCCCACATTTCAGATTATCTTCTAGAAAAGAGTCTGATAAAAAATGAATTAATTATTTTTCTACTGCGCATTAATGAGACTGACATTTTTCTGCAGTAACCCAATCATTTCAAGAAAGAATTGTGCAATTCATGCAAAAATTCTAGTTTGTGTATTGTTTATTGGGGGGGGGGAGAGCAAATGGATTTGGTCAAGATTTAAAATTTGTGCGTGCTTTTTATGATATTATATGAATGAAATTAAAACTTCAAAACGGATTATCCCAAAGCACAAATACTAAATCTCATTTTGATTACTCAGATAATTAAAAATCTAACTCGCAAGAATAGAAAAACTCTCCCACTTTTATATATTTGTTTTGGTGATATATATGTATCCCATGTGTGTGAAATTCAACATTTTTATTATTAAAATATTTTAAGATATTTATTTAAACAAATGCACATGTGCATTTTAAACACGACCTACTCCAACCAGAATCAGCGTTGAAATGCCGAATGACCACGAGGAGAAAGCTAACGGTTCAAATTTAACACCTGCGTTGTCAACTTACTTGCCAAAACTTTTCTTTTCCTCTAACGTACATTGTATCTTTACTTTTCGAAAAATGCACTCGTATATATATAAATCTTCGACCGGTGTCGTCAAAAGAAAAATCATACTCTGTCAATATAGCTAAGGGGGTCCTTTTACTAAACATCTATCGGCATCTGATATAATAACTGGCCAGGTTCCTGGACCTGATCTAAATACTATCGTTAAATTGTAGTGATCTTTGGATTTTTCTTTAAGAGTTCCTACAAGAGCAGTACCACTATTGGTTCTGTTTATTTCATCTGCAACATACGCATCATGAAAATCTAATTCAGATTCTAATTATGACTGCCTTCCTTTTTTTCTGGTGCCTTGTAAGGAGTTCAGTAAACCTCCAGCCTTTTTTTTTTTTTAATATAGGCTAATTTTTCGAGTTTCTATCTTTTTTATTGGACACTAGATAGTTTTTTACGCTCTCTCTTAGACATTATAAAATTTCAAAAAAAAAAAAAAAAATCAAAATTTTACAATTAACAAGACAAATGAGCCACAGTTTTTTTAACTCTGGGACCGCAAGTTCTCTTACAAATAAAATTTCGCTTCAACAATATTATTTCAATTTAATCCAAAAATAAATTTTACAATCCATATGCTTAATTATAACTATTGATACATATATACAAAATAATTTCATTGACATTAAAATGACCTATTTTTCTATTAACTCAATAATTCTTTTGTTTAAAATCATTATTAAATTTATATGATTTATTTATTGCACACTTAATTTATATATATATTAATAGTCTAAAATCACTAGGTTTCTTGAAAGTATAAATAATATTTTAGAAAATATATTCGTACTAATTTTTCCATAAAAAAAAAAATATTTTTAAAATTCGGTCAAAATGCCGCCTCTAAAATTTGCCGCCCCGGACTTGGGTCCGGTTTGTCCGGCCCTAGAGCCACCCCTGCTAGGATTATAAAAATTGTTTTCTCTTGAAAAGAATTTTTGTTCCTGAATATCATTATTTTTTTAGAACGCATACCAATTTCTTTGGTAGAAGATGAAATTTGTGAATTTTTCTCACCTGACGACAACAAATTAATTTAGATAATATGCAAAATGCATTTCAGTTGATGTAATACAATTAGCTTCCAATTTCGGAACTTCGTTATTAAGTATGCACAGTCGCAAGAGAATGTTTAAAAACGAGGAATCCAACACATAAGTCTAAAGTTAAAAAATTCATCTCAAAATTCTTTAAATTCCGGACATTTTTTCAACCCTGGACATTATCCCGGACAGCACTAAGTAACTAGGACTGTCCGGAATAACCCTGGACTTACGGTTAGCCTAGAGGCCTAGTATCCGAGTGGTAGCGTATCGAAGGGGGTCCGGGATTCTATCCTCGGGCTGGGCAAGGTCAACTCAGCCTTTCATCCCTTCAATGGGTTGATAAATGAGTACCAAGCTTGCTTGGGGACTAAACACTGGGGCTTTCGCTTCAGACTGACCACCTGATCGGGACATCTGCTCATGCACCTCAGCACCCAATGGTTACGTGTACTGATATGGGCACAGTAGACCTTGACCCTCATGGGCTGTTGCGCCACTGAGTTTAGTTTATGGTAAGCCCGTCTATAATGAATGTATTCTAAGATTTTCTTACATTATATTACAGAATTTAAAGAAACTAGGTGATTTATTTTTGTTATATCTTTTATGGTACCATATTAATAGTTGGTCGTATACTAAATTTTCAATGTGATTAATTATTTATCTTTTGTGTGATTTAGGTGAAACAGGGAATGGACCAACTCCAGGCGTGAGTGGTTCCGAGGATCAATCGAATGGGTTCCTGTACTCGAGCCCCCGATGGGTGGTGTCCTCCAACGGATCCTTGGTCATCGCCCAGTCCCAGGAGTCAGATGCCGGAGTCTATGCATGTCAGGTCGAGAATGGTATCGGACTCGGGCTCAGTAAGAACATTGCACTTAAAGTAAATGGTGAGTAATTCATATATATACATATATCAGTAGAAAAGTTAAAAGTTATATGTTTCGGTCCTTCTCAGTTGTGTTTATCGTATATTAAATTTGGTATATCGTATATTCCGACGTATAGCACGCACTTAACCCCTTCTCTGTTGGCATCACATGTCATGCGTTCGGCGTTTTTGTGCCCATTTTGTCGGCGTTGCATGCGACGCAAAGAAAATTTTTATCCTTGAAACTGAATTTGTCACTACTTACACGTCTTTCTAATGTCTGTGATATTTTTGTATTCTTGAATATTTCTACGAGATGGCGCAACTAGTATTACTTTCTGCACAATTATGGCAGTGAGATTTCCCGCCTGGAATCTAACACTAATAACATCTAATGAATCTCGTGTGTGACATGTGTTAAAACTTCAAATAAAAAATCATTCAAGATACTTTGGATATTTATTATCCAAATTTTGTTTCACAAAAGTAAGCAAAAAATATGTAATATACGATTTCGGTTTTGTGATAAATGTGATTTTTATGCTCTGAATTCCAAGGAAGATTGTAATGCTGTTTTAACGATAAGGTACTATTGGCCAAGATATTTTTTAAATACATTATTCCAAATATTTTTACACAAATACTTTTATTATTTTTTGTAGATTTTTATGTTAAACACTTCAAAGCAGTAGAATTAATATATATAGATTATAACAGTGTACTTTTTAAAATTTAAAACTAAAGGTGCATTACAGGGAAAACTGGACATCAGTGAATGGGATATCGCATATTTTTCCAACTATAAAACAAGTAATAAACTGCTTACTGAGAAAAATAATTTGCATTTTTCCCTTTAGGATAGAATATATTTTTGTTTCATGCATTAAAAAAATTATTTTTTCGGAGACAGAAATTCGTAAAAAAATCAGACAGAAAAAGGTTTAAACACAAAAAAATAAGATCGAAATGTACGGGTGTGTACGGCGGATATAAAAAGGATAGCTAATCATATTCCGGTCCACCTAGATTGTTAGATACATTTCATTTTTCTAAAAATGACTGTCAGGTTTATTTTCATTCCATGCTTTTACTATACACTCACGCACCATATCTAGACATAAAAAAATAAGAGCATTTCCATGCACATTCCAGATTTCTTCTTAAATAAATTATAGCTTAAAAAAACTAAAAAACACCCTTTTATAGCTAATCGAACTAAGTTGTAACTTAATATTTTAATCACCAAATATGGAATTAATGGCCAAATGGTAAATCGTTAATCCTGAGGATCCTGATCAGAACAATGGAACAAAATTATTAAATTATTGTACTGCCATCGGTCCTGGACAAGTGAGCAAAATTTCGAATGAATCTGACCTTTTAAAGTGGGTAAAAATTGAGTTAAAAATTCCGTTACATACAAGTGAAGCCTATAAAAGGGTGTTAAAAAGGGTGTGTGTTATAAGGTAAATTTACTTAAAATTAAAAAATGCAATTTGAAAGTACATGTGTAAGTAATACTTCTGGAACATATATGGCAATTAATTATTATAAAAATTTATATATTGTTTTATTTTTTTTTGAATATATTATCTGTTGTAGGCTTTAAAACACAGAAAAATTATATTGATCATTTTGACTATTATAGTTTGAAGTTATAACATGATATTTACTGCATTAATTTAATTAACGGAACATCAATATTAAAAATAATTTGGTGTTAGACGTTTTAATTTTTCGAATTGAAATAATATATTTTAATTACTCATAATTAACCATTTTTCTTATTTTTTTAACTATTAATTTACTTAGTATTCAAAGCTGATTTCGTAAACTTTTTTTTGGCATTTTAAAAAATTTCGTTTTATTAAATAATTTAGAAATCTGGATTTTCTGAGCCTTCATTTTTAATTACTTTTTCTAAATAGGATATGTTACTATTCACACAATTTAAATTTTTGAAAATTAAACTTTAAAACAGCTATTACTTATTGTAAGCTGTACGAAAAGTATGCATAATTTTAATAAAGAAAAATGCATAATGAACAATATTTATTACAAAAAATTTCATTTTTAAATTAGGAACAATGAAAAAAAATATTTAAATAATATTGACTTTTTTTTCCGAATCAAGATTAAATACTTTTAATGAATTTTCAGTTATTTTATAAATCATACATAAAGTGAAAGAAACTGTATTTGCTCTCTCTATCATACGCACAAATTTTATTCACTTTATGGCACAAAATATTTATTTTGTTTGTTTCTTCCCCAAACATAAAATAACGAACATTTTTCAGTCTAGTTCCTTAGTTAGATTGTTCGAAATACATCATTGCCAATTTGCAAATATCAAAATTCGTAGTCCATTATATTTTGTTGAAAGTCAAAACGCAACTCTCATTCGAAAAGCTGTCGAGGAATCATATCAAACCTGAATATTTCAGAAATACAAATGGGACTTCAAATTGGGTGCCATTATTAAATTTATTCCTCCATCAGGAAGTGTCTATCTCAATTTGGCAAACTTCCAACTAGGATTCTGGCATCCTTTGGATGCACGGTACTATCATTTCACTGCAGTGTCTGATAATTTAGAACAGAAAATAAATGTAAAAGCTTTAAACAAAACTGTTTCATCAAAAATTAAATAAGAAATTGAATTAAAATAGTTGTGTACAATGTAGATTTAAACTCTTAAAACTATAACAAAACTATTTTTGAAGTAAAATGACTACGTTCGGAACAGCGATTTTGCAAATGCCTACAAATGAATAATTGTTTGATATTAAGTGTCAGTGTTTAATTAGAATACACATATAAAATTGTTTTAACAATTTTATTGCAGTTAAAAAGTATTTAAATGTAATTTTTTTTTGGCAGAAAAGGAAAAAAGCATGACACATTCAAAAGATTCTCCTTTCATGAAAAATGTTTCTATAATACTATTTTGCCATTATGTAGTTAGTGCTGATATAAATTAAATGTAAAGTGAATAGATGGCGCTGCAAGTCATCTGAGTTTTTTTGCTTGTAGAATCAGTTATGTAATGTTCTTTGTCCTGTATTCATGTCTTCTGTGTGTGTCGCCTGATAAACCAAAATGTCTAAAAGGATGAATTATATCATTGGGTTATATAAAAATATAATGGATATATAATCGTGTAAATGACCAAAGGAATTAAGGATTTAGGAATTATAACTATGGCTTCTATATCGGGATTGAATTAACAGATTTGAAAGAATCCCATTATTTGCAAAGGGTTACGATCAATTAAAATAATAACCAAAGTTATTTGTTAAAAATTCTTTACTTGACTTATTAAAATATAAATAAATCCACTTCTAAATAAAAAAATTTAAAAATCCTGAATCAGTTCTCTCTGTGCAGAAGCCGTAGCTATATATAAGCGAAATATTATTATTATAGAAGCATTTTTCACAAGAGAAGAATGTTTTGAAAATATGTCATTCTTTCTTCCGTTTTCAAAATCACGGTTCCGAGTGTAGTCAGTTTTTTCTTCAGACTCTTTAAATATATTTTAGAAAATAAAATTCTTCAAGTAAAATAACTAAAGTATTAAATTTCTGTAATTTTCGAATTAAACTTGTGACTGATCTATCTGCGTCCTTCCTCTAATCCTCTTGGGGAAATCTTTAGTCTATCAATTTGAATTTAATCACAACCAACCCTTTGAAGAAGCAACCATGATATTCAGATTAGGTCGGATATATATATATATATATAGTCTAGGTTTTCACGCTAGTTGGAGATATGGAGATTGAGACATATACAAAATCTGACTAAGAGGAGAGATAGCTACCGATCAGGTGTTATTCTACATTTTTTAAGTTTTAGAGATTAGATAGTTGAAAGTATTAAAGTGACGATTGGTCACCATAGTTAAGTTATAACTCAGATATTTAGAGAAGCGGGATTAATCCTAAAAAAGGAGGATCGGTATACGATATCATCTCATTATTCTCGTCTCTCGTTGTTTAATCTTCTATTGCTCTTATTAAGAACATCTCTTCTATAGTTTGAATTATTAGAATTCTGTCTGTTGATAATTTGTGTGTTTAATGAATATATTGGATAAATATTATGGCTAGTTATCCTTCACTTCCTCCCACACCTCTGGGCGGGGCAGAGAGTAGACCAAGCCCCTTATAAACTCAAGAAAACATAAAGAATGTCGTTTGAACAAGGAAATTCAAATTGTCTTATTACTGAGCTGAAGAGAAAAGTATTACTGAAAAATATTTGTTTTCCATTAATATATACTTTCAAAATTTAATTCGATAGAACTTCAATAATAAACAAACATTTCTTTGACATTTTTAATGGTGTATAATATCTTTATAGGAAATTTCCAATGAAAATAATTCCTAAGTTTTATTAAAAAAGTCTTCTTTAAAATATTTAAAAGATAATTTTGTGTAAAGTTCTACCTCAAATAAGGTGGGGACCTATTTTTTAAAAACTTAAGACATATATTTTCATTTAAATTGTTTCTTTTTGGAAAAGAAACAGCATTTTTTAAAGCTACATTTCATGACAAATTTCTCATTTTTATTTGTTTCTAAAATGTTTACCGCCTTATATGTTTTTCGAAGGTAATAACGCTGTTTCTGCGTTAACTATTCAACACATAACTATTTGGAATAGTAAAAAGAAACAAAATTTTATGTTACGTAATTCCAATAAAGTGTTGAACCATTATAAAAGATTACTCCTTCTCTTATTTCATTACTAAACTCACTTTTTCATGATAACTCAGCAACTCATCTTACTAAATTTTCCACAAATTCCATTCCAAATATTGAGATGAGCTTGAAAAAAAATATTTATCATCTACTTCGATAAGTTTATTTTCTCCCGCAATTTCAAAATGCTTATCTTTCTGTATTTTCTCAAAACTCTGGAGACGTCGTAAAGTGTTTCATATTTGGTAAACAGAACCGGGGGCGGAGAAATATGACAAGAAACCGTTTCTTTATGCAGTGAAATATCCCCCTATCGATTGCGAACACTCGCCAAAATCAAAAACTTTATTTCACTTTTTCGCATGCATGGACATAAAAAAAAATATGCCAATGCACTTAAAAAGTTTATGGAGGGAGGAAAATCTTCAGAAGATGCAAAAGGAGGAAAAGAAAAATAGTCTGTAAAAGTAGAGAAGAGAAAAGTAAAAGGATTCTTTGGAAGAATCGAGATCCATAAATGGTAAGAAAAGAGAGAAATTCTTCCGATTTATCGAAGAATGGGGAGAAAAATAGAGTCATATTCGTTGCACGGATGATAGGTTGGGTGCAGTAAAAGATGGGTTATTGCGCATGTTCATAAGCTGGACACTGTCTCTTCAAGTCCGAGTACATATTGATCTAAGATTTTATATTTAATGTTTGGAATTACAATTAAAACTACTACTTTCCCCGAATATATGTAGGTTAACTTTATATATTTTTTTTACATATCTTTTTATAAATTACATTTATTTGATTTAAATGTTTCACTATTTTGTAATAACCTATTGCTTACTAGTAATTTGTAAAAATCACCGAACAAAACTCAAATAGAACTGAATTAAGTAACTTATGAGTGAAACCAATTTAAATTCTTCATAAATTTTTATTTTTTTCTGTTACTTTTCTCGAAAATGGTTTTAAGGCTTCTGAAAACAAAAAGAAAAGTAGGCTGTATTTTCATCAGAATTGAGCGATTACAAAATAATCGCGCATATATTTAAATTTTCCTCCTCGAAGCTGAAAAATAATATTTAAGTGTTGTGATTTTTGCTCAATAAATCTTTTAAATGTAAACTTACTCCCTAAAGTGCTTTTGATTCTTAAATCAAACTATTATGATGATTTTTTTTAATTTAGAATTTTTTGTCATTAATAAAGTACCCTTTCGATTATAGATTTTAAATAAAATTTAATTCTGAGCTTCATCTGTATAAATTTTCTGAATTAGTTATTAAAAAACTTAATTAATTCAATTTGTCTTAGAGATTTCTAATGAGTCAGTACAACAGAAAAGTCAGAAAGGTTAAAAGTAACTACGCATTTAAATTGAATACCAATAATGTATATCTAAAACATATTTTAAAATAAAAACTGAATCTTCTGTGAATATTCAAATTTGTTAATTTTAACAAGGTATACATTTTCTTCTTTGAGTTTTTCTCAATTTCTTTATATCAGGTAAATTTCTCTGAGTAAAACGATTAATTTTTCTCTGTATTGTTTAAATTCCCTTAATTTCCTCTAAATCTCAATTATAAATATAATTCATTAACACTCTTGTAATTATCAATGCATATTAAAACACCGCATATAATTTTAACTCACTATGTAAATATTATAGTATGTTGAGACTCATTCTAATTTTAATGTTTGCATAAAGAAATATTATGAATTGATTATACATACAATACTTTTAGATTTAAAAATTAACTAATACTTATTTTCATGCCACTTTATTGAAAATTTCTTAATATATTACTTTAATAGATCCTGTAGAAATACTTAGAGAAAAAAACATTGAAAATTTCTTAATATATTACTTAAATAGATCCTGAAGAAATACCTAGAGAAAAAAAAACATTGAAAATTTCTTAATATATTACTTAAATAGATCCTGAAGACATACTTAGAGAAAAAAACAGTGACACTAAATTATAAATATTTCAATTTAAAACTTTTCAATTGATTATTTTGATAATTTTACATACAATTTAATGCTTTTCTGAAATCAACAGCAGTATTCCTACAAAATTTCGTAGTAATATTGGTTACAATGTTATTACATCGTTAGCAGTATCATTACACGTACAAGAATGATTTAATTTTAAGTTTACTCTATAGCGCTTCTTTCATAAAGGTCCAGATTCGCGTAAAATATCTCCTTCAAATTTTAAATACCATTTCTGTTTTCAAATACAACTTGCACCAAAAACAAAGGGGGAAAAAGTGATAACTTCAAAAAAAAATTTCATCCGAGAGCATGCGCATTTGTGCAGCCGTTCCTCCACCAAACCTCAGTTTTTGCAAAACATTTTCGATGACTGGTAGTTGATAGAGAAATAAAAAGGTAGAAAGCATTCCCAAAGGATGCTGGGAAAATGATGCATCAACACAGCACACACATCGAACTTTGATGCGTATTTTTTCTCCCTTCTGAAACAAAGCATCAAATAAATTCGTTTCCCAAAGGATGCTATTAGCGTTTTTGCGACCTCCAACGGCACAGAGCTGAGTTGTGCCATTAAGCGGCTCCCAAGAGCACATCCCTCCGAGTGAGGAGTAAAAAAAGTAACGAAGAAACACATCCCGGTAGTTTTCGTAAACGAAAGAAAAAGAAAACATTATGACAGAGCACGATGATTTTAAGTATAGGATATGACAGTTGATTAAAAACTACTGCCTGCGTGTTCTTTACGGAAGCGTAAATCTAAACTCGTAATTATTGCTCGTATTTTTTTTTCTGCTGAAGTTAAATAGATGTTCAGGTAGAGGAGAGAAAAGATTATATACTTCGTAAAACCTTGCACATCTTCTTTTTCTTCCCGTAGATGTGATTTGAAAATTGGTAGAGAACGCTGTCAAATTTCGTCGCTCTGGTTAAGATGATGCAGCAGATTTGAAACTTTTTAAAAACTGCTGAGAGAGAATTTTCTCGTTGGATAATTTGCCTCCCTAATTACGGAGTTGAAGTTTTAAGCGCTCTTTCGATCGCTCATTAACGTCAAATCAAGACCGCACTTCAAAATTCGTAGAGAAGGAGGTGAGGATGTTAATGCCACGGAATTACCGTCATAAAGTAATTAATGGTATTAATAAAACTTGAGACGCAAATAGTTGTTTTCCCTTTAAGAAAGTTATCAATTTATTACCTGGTGTGAGTATTTGGGGGGCTCAAAGTAACTTCTGCATGGTTCTTCAGTTTCAATTATAGCAATAGTATAATCGATTAATTCTTATCCTTTTTTTTATACATGCATTTATTTTTAATGTTTATAAAACCACAAGCGCGTGGCATGTGCAAAGAAAGATTTAATTTATCTGGTTAGCTACTACAGATGGGCAATTGAGAGATCCAGTTTACTGTTCTCAGACTAGATCTGAGCTCCAGGGGCAATTATCAATTGATCTAGGATATAATTGCCCTTATAAACAGAGTAGCTGCAGTCCAAAGAACTTGCACTTTGCAATGGATACCAGCCTACGTAGACATCCTCGGCAATGAGTAGGCTGATGACCTTGCCAAGGAGACCCGAAATTAACCCAAAACTTTACAACAGCTCTACCCTTACCGGTGTTGATGCAATAGCCCGACGTAAACTCACCTCTCATCCAATTATGAAGCACTTCATTCCAGATCTTAATTGTAACCGCGTAATTTCAACCGCCATAGCCAGACTACGTACAAGGCACTTTAAAAGGATGAAACATCTCCTGATGGCCAAAGAAGTTACATTACTTGTCCTTACTGTCCCGATATTCAACTTTCTCCTAATCATATTTTTAATTTTCCTATCTTGGCTAAACTTCACAACATAAATCTAAGCCCCAGGGACCATTAACTACATGGTTTGTCAAAAGTCCGACATTGTAAAGGCCATTTTGGACGCCTTTGATTTCTCTGCACTGCTTGGACAAGACAACAAGAACATTAGAGATATCAAAAGCTAATTAGTTGAAAAAATAACATAAAATATAGAGGTGAACTGATTGAGATAACTTCTTCTTTTAATCTGTGGTACACGAAGAAAAAAGGTTATAAGAGTATTGCGACGTACTATGATATTGAAAGAAAGCAGCTTTGCATGTGTTCTTGGAGATATGCCAACCCATGCTGCTACCCCAAATCGTCAAAATTTATCTGTGTGATGTATGCTAGGTCAGTTGTTTTCTATATACTGAACACATGTGCTTGATGGGCGACAGATGAAGAGAAAGGGCAGAAAATGAGCAACCTGAAGGTAAGGAATAAATAATTGCAGAGCATCGTGTGCCACATGCAGTTCCGCAATATTCTGTTGAAACTTGATCGCAGGCAAGTATTGAGTGCCACTTTCATTTGGGCGATCCTTATGCAAACGGTTATATTAATGATTAAAGTAAATGTACGTTAAAAAATGATATCAAATTCTGAAAATGGACCATAATAAGGATATCAGTTTAAATTCCAAACGCGAAATAAAGAGTCATATTAAGACAAAATCATTTAAAAGAGGTTCTTCCGGCGTGATTTTTGCGCCATAAAAATTCTGAAGGGCCTTGCAAACAAATCAAATTATGCAGGGCCGCTAACCGTATCTCCGAGACAAAGACGCTCTCCTCGGCATAAGTTATGAGAGGGAAATATATAAATCTTGGCCTATCCAAGAAGCAAAAAATCGTGCTCCTTTATCTCTGAAAAGGGACGGAGGAAGCACCTAACCAAATTTGAAGAGCATCCCATCGGAATATTGATGCATTCCCTAGAATGCATCTGTCAAAAGGAAGGGTCTGTATCGCACCAGAGGAAACGTACCGCAAGGAGGGGTGGAGAGGGAATGTTTCTTGGGAGAGATATTGAGCGAGAGAATAAATGGTTTTTGGAAAATGCATTTCCGTTCCTTTTTTACAGTTTCTTGGGAGTCTTTCAATAGGGAAAAATGTTTTCTGTGAAAAATAGGTTTGGGCCTTTTTGAGTTATTGCTATTTTTCTATTTTCTCACGTTTTCAGTGAGAGCGAAGCGATTTTTTTCTAGCGGTGGGTTTTGTTGTGAAATATTTAAAATATATTGCTCTTTTCAACTAGTGTAACGTTTATTATACAACCGCTGACAATAAAGTTCTGTGAATAGTCTTGTAACATTAACGTAGATGAAATATTAACGAAAGTTACCTTACTGTACTTCGAAATAGTCACCTCGCATAATTATACACCGCTGAGATCTGCTTTACATGTCTTGGAAATTTTTCAAGAAACCTTCTTTTGGGATGGAGTTCAAAAGCCTTGTCACGTTCCGGTGGATGTTAGGAATATTGTCAATATCGATAACACGTTTTTCCCATCTCTAAATTCTGGGTAACGATTTATCGTACGGATTCACGGTTAATCTGCAGTTCATCATCTATCATGCGCACAGTTAACTGACGATCTTTAGAGATTAATTTCCTAACTTTCTCAATGTCTTCGTCCATGACGGAGGTCAACAATCTTCCGCTACAGGGGTTGTCAGAAACACTTTCCCTGAATAATCTTCGAAAACGGGTGAACTACTCGTACACACACTTCACGGACAGTGCTTGATCTTCATAAGCACATACCAGCATCGCATAAGTTCCCTTTTGTGTCTTACCAAGCGTAAAACAAAACTTTAAATTGATCTTTTGTTCGTTCATTTTCCTGTTCTCAGTTAAGAACCAACGTACTAAACTAGCACTGGAAAACAAATCTTACACGGAGCACAAATGAGTCTCAACTGAACAACGAGGGGGGGGGAGGCAGATGGCTAACACCTGCCGCTACGCATGTGCAGCGTTTTGTTTCGCTAATGTAGCCAGATCGGCCGTTCTGATTTCATTCATCGAACTTTATTGTCGGAGGTTGTATATTGTCCATTAACTATTGTTTAGTTGTTTTTTTACATCTCACCTCAAAATGTAACTTAATGACCGAAGGTCTTATAAAACTTATAATACATGAATCACACAGCTTTAGTTTTTAATTTACTGTTTTAATCTTTTGTTAGCAAGGTATTTTCACCTTTACACATACAGCTATCAGATACTTTGTCGTATCGTTGGGTAGGCTCTTCTTGCTTCATCTCGCAACGTCCAAGATCTGCCAAAAGCTTGTTTTCTTTTTTTCGATGTATGTAACTGGTCTCGTTCTTCACTTTCCATTGACCATGGTTCAAAATGACGAGGTCCGTCCTCAAAAGCCCTCGTGTAGCCTAACAGTGCGACGTTAATATTCATTCACTCAATCTCTCTTCACTTTCCAATTCGTCTTTTTAAACTTTCAGGCCGAACTGTTTCGTGCCTCTTCAATTTCCTTTGATTCCTGATTGGAAAGAACATGGCACACGGCAGCCTCGAGCTCTGCCCCAAATACCATCGATTCTTTCAGGACAAGGTCCAGTCTGGCTCATATTTTGGCGCCACATGTCACAAGTTAAATGGATGGATCATAAATCGACATGTCTCTTCAACGCATAAAATACCATTCGTGGCATATTCCTGCTCAGAATAGCTGAACATCCTTTCCGCACATGTTTAGCAGAGAAAAACGTTAAATAAAGCAAATGAATGAACCTTTTCAGCTAGTTCAAAGCGTGGCCTTTCTACTGTCCTCTTTGATGGAGGTAGCCATTTAGGGCGTCTTTTCGCCTGGGGTGCCAGGAAACAAAAAAGGGGGTAGTAAACAACTAGTTAACTAAGAAGCCACGTTACAGAATTAACACGAGAACTGTTTGCGATGGACCTCGTAATTTTGAATTAGAGTCAAGGGAAGAAGACGTCACCATTGTCTCCAAATTTCCACACCCCATTTCTATGAGGATCTAAGCTTTCGGTATTCTTGTTATGCATCAGCTCCTCGACCCCAGCCTCTTAGTCGCTCCAGAACTTGAAATAATTTGGCAGAAACAAAGTCAGTCACAAATTCCATAATCATTCGGGTACCACTTTCACACGAAATTTAAATGATCAGTCAATATATGTGGAAGTATTTTTATATATATTGCTGTTTTCTTAAATATTTAAAATATATCGCTTTTAAAAAATGGCCTGATGTTAATTTTGCCTTATTCTTTGGTGAATCAATCTGAAATAATCAAAAAGTACTCTGTTTTTATTTTCATTGAAATATAATATAAATGAGAGTATAAGTAAATATAACGACTTTCAATTTTCTTTTTCTTCATTCCCTTGTAAAAAATACGCTTACTTTTATTTTCTTGAAAGAATTCAAAAATTAAAAAAGTGAAAAGGGGGAAAATGGCTCACAGTCTTTTGCTCTTGAGTATGTTCAAAATTAAAGGCATGAAGAAATGACTAACATTCATTCTTTTAAAATGCTAAATAATCGTTTGTTCCTTTTACTTTAACTTTCCCTGAATCAACTATTACTTTTCCTTATTTTATGAAGCAAAAAAATGTCTTTTTGAGCTCTTCTTACATTTGAGTTACTTCTATCAATGTGTATACTTTCATATCGTAATAGTTAAGCATTGCTTTTAAATTGTACCGTTTCTGAACGGATATATATATATATATATATATATATGCTTTTCTTTTTGTTAATTCTTTTATAAATTCAAACTTTTATCATCTAAAACAAGGGTACTCAACCTTTTTTTTCCCCCTCACCGGGCCACATACTACATATAACAGGTATTTCACGCGGGCCGCACCATAAGGATATGGGGGGGGGGACACACTATAAGACCAAAGCAACATTGAGACAAAGTAAAATTAATCAAACTATAAAAACTCGTTCTTTGGATTTTTCTATTTTAAACTTTCTATCAAACACACACACACACAAGAATTATTTACTTTTATGCATCTTTTAATAAGTTATGGGGTAGTTTCGATTTCCGTTCATGACGAAGCCCTTTGTTTACATTCTACTATAAAAAAAAGCAAAGTGATAGATATTTGATTGCTTCATTGATAGAATTTCCCCGATAAGTTTGTAGTACATTGTTCTTAAATAGTTGAATTTCTTGGTGCAATGGGCTATGATTGGGCCACTCAGAAAGTCCGGCGTACCACATGCGGCCCTTGGGTCGCAGGTTGAGTATTGCTGATCTAAAAGATTAAAAGACAAAAATAAAGGCCTCTTTGAAATTCCATTTTTCTTCCGATATTTAAATTACTTCTTAATATTTTTTTAATCTGAAAATTCAAAAATTATTTATTGAAATAAACATAAAAATACTTTCGAAAATTGGAGGAAATATTTATTTTTAGGAGGAAATATATATTTATTATTTTCTTCTGTTAAAATTTGCTCTTTCAGAAACACTTTATTTCCTTCAAATCAATGCCGCAGTCCAGGTTTGAAGAGGAAAGTAGATTTTCCGTAACATTAACATCACGAATTCGGAATGGGCGTTAGAGGGGAACCTTAATGATGTTGTTACTAAATTTGGCGACTTTTTCATGTATATTTCTAGAGTTTAAATAGAAAGGAGTATATTTACATTATGTATGTGTTAGAATAAATGTTGCAAATTTTTCACCTTGCTACAATCTTGAAGGCTTTGGAAAATGTTTTTAAATCCTTAAATTATGCCATTTAAAATTGAAAGAGCTTAAAATATGTTGTTGAAAATTCTTATTTGAGAAAACGTAGGGTTCGAGAATTTAAAACAGTAGCTTACACAGACTTCTCTTATGCGGGGAAGGGGTTACATTCTAAGAAAACTTGTAGACAAAAAGCTTCGAGTGGTAATTTGTATATTAAAAATACAAAAGGCTGTAAATTAAGTAATGGCAACATAGGTATAAATCAATTTTTAATGAAGTAGAATTGCATTGCATTCCATTATTCCACAGAATTCCATTACAACCACCAGCAAAGATATCCTTTTGCCAAATGTTGGAAAGCCGTTGGGAGGGCATTAGCTAGGTGTTGATTGTTGATGTCATCGACGAAGCCCCCTATTGTGTGACGTACAAATTAAACGTCATGAAATAGGCTGCCTCGGAGATGCTGTTCAACTAGGGAAACAGATCAAAGTCACAAAGACTCATGTCAAGTGAGTAGGGAGGATTTTCCAAGATTTCCCCCTGCCACCGTCGCAATAGAAAAGTGACATTGTTTGTGACATAGCAATGAGCGTTGTCATGCAGCACGATAGGGAGATTGTTTTGCAATAAACGTGGAGGTTTGCGTCGCATAGTCGGACGCAGATAGCGCAATAGAAATCAGCAGTAATAGTCAGCGTTGACAGTTTATCCTGCAGGCACAACATGTGTAATAATCACATCCTCCCAGTTGTATGCCAAAATCAGCATAACCTGCACCCGACTGTCGAAATTTCTGTGGTCGTGGGGAATCTCGGCGAAGTCATTCATTTGACTGACACTTTGATTCAGGTTCATAAGCTCGTGCCCACGTCTCATCAATGGCGATATAAAATTGCAGAAATACGTCTCCTTCATTGTTTTATCGCTCTAGGGGGATGCCAGCCAGTGCATACCGATGCCATGTGAGTTGCTGTGGAACCCACCAGGAAGCAATTTCCCTCATGTTCAGATCTTTCTTCATTATGTACCACGCCGTTTGATGACCGAGACCAATCTATAAGGATAATTACCTGACAGTCCATCGACGGTCCATGGAAGGAAGACCACTCAGGATGTCAATCTGATCTTGAGGAAGGGAGGGTCGACCTGTGCTTTGAGAATCCTCAATCTCATGCTGGCCCGAACGAAACGCTTTAATTTATTGTGCAACCATCCTATACGGTAATGCATTTCCCCCATAAGCTTCCAGTTATCCTAGATAACATTCTGTTGTATTTTTGCCACGGAGAGCCTCTATTTTAATCCACGACCACTGATCATCTTTTGAAAACATATTTAGAGTGATGGAAACCAAAGTCTTCACCGTAACGCCACTCAACAACTACTGTTCTAACTAGACCTACTGTTTTTTGCTCTCTACACATCGACAAAGTGCTACCTCGCCACTTCCATATCCTATTTGCTCATGCCCGCTTTTCTGCGAGTATCTGGGTTAAGTTGTCCCTGTTTAATTTACAACCCTCGTATGTTGGTCTATGGGGGGGCTTTACTCTCAAACTCCCTTCTTGTGTTTTATCAAATTTAAAACACTATTATTATCCTTAGCTCTCAGCCATTGAAAACACATTGTGCTTCGAAACTGGCACTGCTGAGTATTAATTTAATGGACTGTATGATTCTCAATCAGACACATCGAGACTGAGTTTAGAATTTGACTAATTAAATTTAATTTGCAATTTGCATTTTGCTATCCCACTTATATTCGGTTGTGTTCTAATTCCTTAAAGTAAATGCTCAATTTTCTTATATCTCTCGACCTGAAAGTATTGTGAATAATTTAGTTGAATAAGAAAAATTATTTAGTTTTTACTATTTTCTATATTTTAGTCTTTATTTTCGATAATCGGCATTTTAAGCCTCGTGGAAGACTTAGTTTTCGTCTTTTATTATTATAACATTTTAGTTTATATGTATGTCCGGTTCTGATTCAATGTTTATATCGCATGAACCTTTATACCTTAAAATTGTGACATGATCTAGGTCAGGGGAGGCAAATAGAGGACCGCTAAGAGCTTTTTTGTAGCCCATTAAGACAGTTAGGAAACCAAATAAGCAGAAAATGTTCTCTATCTATATATTCGGGTCAACATATATTTGTGAGAGCGAAGTATTTCTTGCATGAAGATCAACAATAGATATAGAAGTTGACTGGAAACAAAAGTTTCAGGCTGGGAGGAAAATTTCAACATGCTATCTCATTTCTGATTTCAAAAAGATATTAGAAAATTGGGTTATAGGGTTCATTTGTCTCATTAAACTGATTCTAAAATTAAATGTGATAGACGATATGAAATAAGCACACAAAAAGTTGAATAAAGCTGACATTATTAATTTATATTTACTGACTTCTATGTTACAATTTATACCTTTAAACCAATTTATACCTTAACTAAAGAAAGCAATCATTTATATATATATATAAAAAAAGTATGACCCTGCGGTGTCCTTCGCTTTTACAACTGAGCCCTCGACCCAAAATAATTGCTTATCCTGATCTGTTATAGTTTTATGACAGTCTTATATGACTCTTTATTCGAGAAATTTTTTTTAAAACAAAACATGTTTTAATAAATTCAATAGCCGATTAAGATCTTGACTTTTTTATTTTTAACTATTTTGTAGCTTCACTACCCTTTAAAACGACACATTTTAATTAATTTATTTTTTTAAAATTTTTAAAAGTCTAATTATCTACCGTATTTACTCGAATCTAAGCCGCCATCGATTCTAAGCTGCCCCCCCCCCCAATTCTCAACATGTTTTTGTGAAAAATTTTGTCATCGATTCTAAGCCGCACCTCGATTTTCTACACGTTTGAGAAAAAAATAAAATTGAGTAAAGGGTTCATCGATATCCCGATACTTAAGAAATTATTAATATACATATATATGATGAGAAATATAATAAGAAATTGATAATTGATTTATTTTATCGTATTAAAAACTTCCAAAAACATGCGAGAACCTATAATTACTATAAACGCCAGTATCATGAGTCGAAAATGATTCGACATTCCCATTGTCACAGCTGACTTCGGTATTGGTGCCGGCATCGTCATTTTCCCTCACGATTTCGTCTTCCGTGCCATACAACATTTGTTATGCAACGTTTTTTAAAAGAACGTATTTTGGAAGAATGTAAAAGAATTATTAAAGACTGTTGAACATTTACAAGCAAAAAATATATCATTTTGCTTACGCCATCGATGTATATTTGTTTCATCCGTGTCAAATTTTCAGTGGCCGCTGCTTTATTTCCGTTTTTTTTCTGCCTATAAAATTGCCTCCTTTTTCATCCTTGCGTCATAGCGAACTCGTCTTGATGCTGTCACCGGTATCTTTGATGTTTAGGTGATTAAAAGAAAGAGTATACATAAGAGAATTCCTAAGTACGAGCAGACAACGATGTTTAGGAGAGACTGAATACTGGGGGGAGATAAACTGCGGAATGGGATACACCATCGATACAAGTGGACAGAATGGAAGGTTACATTTATCTTCTTAAAGGGGTGGAAACTCAATTTCTCCTTCGTCCAACAAATGTTTTGCCTTCTATTCTAAGCCGCACCCGATTTTCAGTAGCATCAACACTGAAAAAAAAAAACGGTGCGGCTTAGATTCGAGTAAATACTGTATTTCTTATTAGCATAAGTATAATTTCATTCTTTCTCTATTTTTAAACAGATATATTTGCTACAATTTATTGAGGCTTGTATCATGCAATAGAATAAAATCTCTACATTCCACAAAACCTTTAAAAAACTGCCCGTTCCAAAGAAAACATCCACCCAAGAAATCGAAACAGTTGGATACTTTTTTTTTTTAAAGAAACTGTATTTTTCTTGTCCCGCGAAACTACAATCGATTCTGGCCATTACGTCAGAATTTATCCCGCCCAAGGCGGAACAACTTGTCGCTTCATCCGCCTGTAACGAAGTTCATTATTCTGTAACGAATCCAAAGTTGGTTGGGAATTATTGAATTCCTTTGTACCTTTGAAACGGCACGTCTGAGATGCGATTCGTTTAGCTGTTGCCACCGGAGCAGGAAATCGTTTGCGCTGTTCGCGGCGCTTTTATTGGATGGAATCTCCCGAACTCTTTCCTTTTTTTTGGTTTTAATTGTGAAAGTTCCTGAAGGCGGAGGATATTTGCCAGAATTATCAAGCGAAATATTTGTGCAAAACTTTTGGGATTTATCTAAGAATTCTGGAACAGAATTTGTGCGTTCAGAAAAGAATACTTTAGAAGTGTTTGCAGATGTTTCTTCTTCTTTTTTTATTGATTTATTTTGAAAGGCAATTATTTTAATCATGTGTAAGAATTATGGAATTTGTTGAAACAGATTATCGTATAGAATTTGTATGAACATATTTTATGCCAAACACTTCCGAAGAAACGGCGGCTGTAAATTCTTAAGAAAAAAGTTTTTCATAGAAAATACATAAGAGAAAGCCAATAAATAATAAACCAGTTTAAATATCCTTAGACAATAAATGTTTCTTAGAAATCGTACTTCCTTTTTCTCTAAAGTATTTTCAGTTAAAAAGTATTTTTATGCATATTAGGAATTATTTAAATATTAATTTCACTGAACCTTAAGTTAATTTGTTCATAGAATTTTTTTATACTTCGTATTCTGATTTATTGACTGGGAAAATATTACTTAAATATTTAATTTTGTTAATACTTATAAAAACTAAAAACGGCGGAGAATTTCATTCCTTTTCTTATTCTTTTGTTTTACAAAGTAGAGCATAAATTAATTTACTAACACTAAGTTTATTCCCTTAGGTAAAAATTGCACTGTTTCGATGACCAAAATTATTATTCCTAAATATATTCATACGTATTTGACTTCTAAAGAGTTTTTTTAATTGCTGTTACTTATTTAAATACTGATTAATTGGGGAGAGGCGTAAAAATTTTACTAATTATTTGACCGTAGTTCAAAATTACGAGGTCTTTCGCCAATACCCCTCATGTTGCTTCCACATTGCGAGGCTGATAAGCACTCCCATGAAAAATTCCAAGTGGAAAATAATCAGATATACAAATAAACAAATATTTTCCTTATTTACCAGTCTTTCAACTTAATTTTTGTATAATTAAATGCAATGATAGCATGGAATTATCAAAATATCTTCCCAAAGGGATCATTAATCAAGATATTCGAACTCTTGTTGTGAAAGATCATTAAGTAAATACATCAAACACAGCACACGAGAACAAAGTCAACTTGTAATTAATACTCCAAATTTAATCCAACCAAAAAAAAAGTTACAAAATTCCTGCACTTCCGGAACATCCGACAAGGTGTTTACCCCGATTAAATCCATCTTCAATCTTAGCGCTTTAATCGACGATAGAACCTCCCATAAAAATCTGCTACTTTGCACGCCTTATCTGGAGTAATTAATGCTAATCAGTATTTTCCCTCGGAGACATTGTTATCGGAGGCCCATCTTCGTCTCGCCAATTACTTAGGAATTACTCCCATTTGAATAATTAAAAGTGCTCTGGAGATGGCAAAGGGCAGTGGCAATTACTTCCGTATTGTCTGGTTCCTTCAGCTCCCCTTTAGCACTGAATTAAGTGTTTGGGGGCGTCTTTGGAGAAAGCTGGAATTGAAAATTCCTAAGGTTCTGGAGCACAGGATGGGGAATGCATGATTTGATATAATGAACCGAGATAAAGAGTTTGGTTCAGATAGGGAATGGGTGATTGCAAATAAAGAACTCAGATAGGTTTGGCTCAAAAATCGTTAAAAAATTTGTTTGTATGGATGAATAAAAGAGTTGAATGGATTACGGACGAAAAAATATGCTCCTCTACCATAGAAGATCTTTATGTAATCCATATTCTTAAATAATCTAAATTTTCATCGACTGTACAATGAAACTTCAGTGACCTCAGTGGTTGCAACACAACAAAGGACACGAATAAAAGCGTCTGACATCTAGCCCGAGTAGAGATTCCTTTTCCTCCCAATCGTCTAACTCGTGCTTTCGGACACCCAAAAGTGGCCAGTTGAAATCACCCTGATTCAAAGCAGCAACTAAGGTCTTCAGGGGTGCTTCGTGGGGAACACAACTGGTTGCCAAAGTGATGACCCAGAAATTGAACTCAAGATTAAAGCATGCACAGGGATGGCGAACCAAGGGCACGCGACACAATATTTTGAGCACGCCACCGATCACAAAATGGTTTATATATGTACATTTTTTCAAAATGATGAAGTTCACTATGAAATATTATGAACAAACGCGAGTGATCGGTCGCGGGGTGCACATTCCGTTTGTTATTGTCTTACTTTAGTTAGTCGGGTATTACAATTGCTTATGACGCAAAGTTTATCTACGCATGGCATAGTTAATTTTGTTGGCGCAACTATTTTTAAGTTTATTTGTGTTATACTTATGATTTTTAACTGTTATTTTATATGGCTAGTTAAGTAAAAGCACAAAAAGGGCAAGATGTAAAAGTAACAGAGAATTTCAAACTTGGCGAACAGAAAAATATGACATTATCAATTAAGGCGACAAAGCGGGGTGTGTTTTATGCTCTGAAACAGTGGTATGCAGAACATCGTCTGTAAAACGGCATTTTGAAACAATTTTGCTGTGGTATATTGTCAAAAAAATATACTACAGCAAAAATTATTAATTACCTAGAAACAATTTGGCAGTTAACTCCAATTCAGCATGCATTCTACTAAAAGAAAGACATCTCACAATCCTAATGAGTTATTTGTCATCCAATCTAAAAACACAGAAGTCACACTACTGTTACTTTATATAATTTGAATTACACGTATAACTAAAACATTTACAACTGTTCAATACTAAAGGTATTTGTTCGTAGTAAATAAAGAGTTTTGAGTAGTTAGTATTTAGTTGTATTATTGTCCCAATAATCGCAGGTCAAAATTATTTGACGGCACATCTCTATACTTCATTAAACACTTCTTTAAAAAAAAAAAAGGGCACATTGATCCATGAAGGTTCGCCACCCCCGGTATAGCACAATGCGGTATACGGAGACCCATATCCCGTGTGTCGCAAACAACAAAAAACAGAAATACAGAAATTAACGGCTGGCCAGAATTGAGATTTCTTTTCGTCCAGTCATCTAAGACATTGGTTCTCAAAGTGGGCGATAACGTTCCCTTGTGGGCGTTTGCTGCTTTGGGGGGGGGGTTGACTATGAATTCATTTCCTGAAATGCCTAAGACATTCCCAATAAATCACGTCTAGTGATTCAAATGGCATTAGTGCACGCGTCGACCTGACCCACCATCTCAACAAGAGACTACCCACAACGTCAACGGAAAAAGGTTCCAATGACACTTAAACTTAAGATGTATATCACTTTCAGGAATAGCTGGAAACTCAGAGCTCTCTAAATATCACTCAGACAGTCCATCAAGAACAGAAACAACTTTCTTCTCCAGGAAGGTGGTATACGGTGACCCCATATCCCGTGTGTCGCAAACAACAAAAAACAGAAATACAGAAATTAACGGCTGGCCAGAATTGAGATTTCTTTTCGTCCCAGTCATCTAAGACATTGGTTCTCAAAGTAGGCGATAACGCTTCCTTGTGGGCGTTTGCTGCTTTTTGGGGGAGGGGGGCAATAAAAGACCCAGAGAAAATTAGAGAGCGTTGAGATGGCACGGAGGGGCTTGGGCAAATTAACCAAAAAAGAATAAAAAAACACGCTGATTATGTACTAACAAAAGTAAACTTTAATACTGTTCACCATTTCTATATCATATGTACGAAAATTCACATTTTTCGGTAGTTCGGGAAGTGGATGAAAAAGGTTACATTATATTCAGAAATACATTAAATTGAATGATATAGTGCATTTTAATTTCTGTAGTGCACGTGTTGTAGTTGTCTGTGAGCAGTAGGAAAAATGTTTCGTCCACTGCATTTTATCACGTATATTATCCAAGAAACATAATCAAATATGTTAACCATGAAATAACGTTGTTTTTTAAAGGCTGAAACAGTCAATTTATATTGATTTTGAAAGCAATAATTTATTATGAATTACTTCGTATCATCAAAAGCCCTGCCTGTCTTTATAACAAGTAAGCTAAAACCACTTTTATTCCATTTTTTTAAGTGAAGAAGAAATCCAGGAGCGTTTCAATTCCAACAATATCCTATCTAAAATATATAATATTACACATTCAGATACATTTGTGGCAATAGCTATTTCAGATTCGCAAGTAAAAAGAAATTGGGGCTTTAGGAAAAACTTAAATTAAAAAATATATTCTATTAGTAATAGAATATTTTTTAAAGTTAACTCTTGTTTTCGCAATGTATTATGCGTACTCTTTATTCTGTAAGAGTGGGAAGGGGCTGTATCAAAATATTCACAAGAAAAGGGGGTGGTTTTGAAATATTTACTAGAAAAGGGGGCACCATTTCAAAAAAGGCTGGTAACCTATGGTCTAAGATAGGGGTGGCCAGACTTTTCCAGGGTGCTGGCTACTTCTAATTCTTTCAAGGAGTTGCATTCCACCCAGGGTCAGTGGCGCACACAATGGTGGGGGAGGGGTCCACCTGTCCGGACCCTCCCTCATAACCATTTTTTTCCGATTCATTCTAGTCCCATGTATATAGTATGTAAAATGTAATTAAGTATTTGATATATCTGTAATATTTATAATTCATTACTGTTAATTATTTTTTCAGTAATTTATTTTTTGCTGTTTTTTGTTCTACAAAATCTGAAAAATATGTTTGGCTGGGTATTGGGGTATGATACGAGAATAATAGATCTTCAACCCTCGACCCTCTTCCCTTTAAAAATTCTTGTGTCCGCTACTGCCCAATGTTGTAGGTATGGTGAGGTAAGGAAAAGCTTATTATTATAACTTAATAATGAAAGTATGGAATATGTACTTACCTACATAACTAAAATAAACAATAGCACTTTTTTTCGTATTTAAAGCAAAACACGAGGTACAAACTTACTAATAATAGCCCCAAATATTATTATATCAAGTGATACATTTATTACGAAACAATTCAAAATACATTTAAAAAAATAAAACATTTTTATCTAAAGTTTTCGTTGTTATAGTTAGTAGAAGGCTTAGTCTTCGTAATGTCAGCTAATCTTGAATTTTCCGTATATAAATACTAACTGGTAAAATTTTCAGGCGGTCACCCCAAAATGTCTTGGCAATCCACCGGTCGATCGCGATCGCCCTAATGCCCATTTCGAGTTTAAGAGATGCGCTGAGTAGCTCAAGAAACCAGTAGATCATTGGTTCAAATAAACACTCTTGCCCAGGTCAACAGCTTACGGCCGAAAAACCTTGAAATCAATACAAGGCATAAGAGCTCAAAATATGTTATTTTGTTTGGTTATCTTCTCAATTGGAAATCCGGGAGAAGAAAGCAGTTGCTAAGTATTGCTAAGCCTTCCTCTGATGTGTGTTGTTGCTAATCCTCCAGAGACTGACAAAGTCGTACAAGATCCAGTAAAGAAAAATTATAGTTGAGTTTGTATATAAATAATACGGAAGTGGACTTATTTTCAAGGGGGATGCTAGAAATTCAATTGAGCTTAAATAGAGAGGGAAAGGGTGATGGTGTTCTGGTGCATATACTCCTCACGAATATTGAAATTGTTTGAAGGAAAATATTTTGCGAATTTCATAGTTTAGTTTAGTGAATTAAGGGGGCGGGGGTGATGGTTTTTCGACAACTCATGTAATTAGTATTTCCAGATTAGGTTACAGTTGTGGTGACCTGTAGCCACCCCTTACATTAATACCTTCCTGTCTATCTGAAAACCCTGCTAGATGTGTTGGCGGACTTAAAAGATCGAAAGACATTATTCCAATTCAAACTGATTTATTGATTCTTATCAGATATTATGAATAGACACAACACAATACTAATTAAGGTAAATAAACGAGAGTAGAGTGCAGAGGTGAGATATAAATACAAGCGGGGATAATAATACAGAATTTCAGCTGAATCTAGGACAGTTTAAACGCGCACAATTACAACTACGCCTCACAATAATAATCAGAATTTACTTAACCAAAATCACAGTACCTGGTACTTTAATGCGGCTGATCCTTCACGGAGACTTTCAGGCACTCGAATTAGCTGGATGAATTGACGGGGACTCCACGTTCCGTAATAGTGAATTTCAATACTTTTAATCCGCTTTTCTTTGCGCACATCAGAACGTATCAAGCTCGCTTAACTTGTCAACAACTACGTGTCGACATGCCCACTTTTCTTTAATTCACTTGACTTCTCACTTCCTCTTACTTAGCTCACTTCAACTCGCGAAAACCGAATTTATATAATATTCCTTATTTACATAAATCAATCGCGCTTGGCTCTCGATGAAGGTTGGTTGAAATAAATAATTAAAGAGAAAAAGAAGAGGTTAGTGAAAAATCGAATAGATCCGTCACACAGTTATTTCCTTTCAAATACAATATCAGGAAGAATTAGCATAACGATATTCTCTTTTAAAATGAACTTTCAATATTACTTTATATTATTTATTTTTCTTCGTCATGGAATAGAAATTTATTCTAAAATTTATTGTGAATTTAACCCAGTAATCCGTACATGTATCGTAATGTCCTCAATTAGAGTCATATATACCACATTAAAAAAATAAATTTTAACTATTTAGGCTATCAGTTGAACAGTTAGACTCGACCGGTTTTTTTTATCCTTCAAAAATGAACTTATATAAAGAATTGAATGCATGAAAATAAACACAATCGTTCAATGATAGTGTATTATATTTTTGTTGATTATGTAATAGATATTTATTGTAAATTTTTTCATTGGTCCCTACATACATACTATTGTAACTTTTAATTAAAGTTCATAATATGTCAAACATTTTTATTATTTAGTCTACAAACCAAATTATTACACAGCCGGTTCATATTCGTTTTACAATGAACGAATACAAAAACAAAAAAAAATGAATACATTAAACAAATAGATTTTTTCTTATCTTTCCATCCGTTTGATGATGTTTTACATTTTTGTCCATCATGTAATGAATAATTATTCTAAATTCAACTGAGAATTTTGCTTATTGTTCCTTGCATGTATGTAAATTGTATCTTTCAATCAAAGGTATGCTTCAAAAATCCCAATTTTTCTATTTAGAACCATCAATCTAACCATCAGAGAAATTATTTACAAATGAACAATTACAAAGTGCATATTTTAACTGATAACGCTCTTTTAGTCAATTTAATTACATTTTTGCAGTGGCGTAACAGGAGAATATTAGGGCGCTTCTGCAAAGTCAGGTTTTGGGTCCCACCCGGATTTTACAAGGGACTACAAAAAAACCTTTGGGCCCTAGAATCCTGTCCCCCGTGATTCGGGGATGTACGTTACGCCACTGCATTTTTGTTCATCATGTAATTGTTCTAAATTTGAAAAATGTACTCTGTACCCTACTACATGTACTCTCTACTCAACATACATGTAATTTATCGTAACTTTTAATAAATTGTAACACATTGTATTACGAAATTTAACGGCCAAGATTATCATTTGACTACTAAAGAGCCGATTCACATTCATCTTTCAAATAAACTAGTACAAAGGACTGAATACATATATCTAACTGAACGCGTTCTCTCTGTTTCAGTGCCACCGAAAGTGTCTGTCCCTAAAGGTCAGTTGGCTATTCGCAAGGGGGAGGCGGCACGATTGGTGTGTGACGTCACGGGCAATGGACCAATCAATGTCAAGTGGGTCAAGAAACAAAGCGTCATCGAAATCCATCCGGGCTCCAGGTATGTCATGATTCCTCCAACATTGATCCATTACTCCTCTCTATCTTTGCTGAAGGAAAAGTTTTCCAATTATTTGAAGAGTTAAAAATGTAATCTTTCGAAAAAGATAGAAAATTGATTCTTTTTTTTTCTAAGAAAAAATAAACTTTTTAAAGGGTTCTTTGAGGTGGATAATAATCAATTAGATGAGATTTAAGATTACTTTTTGGGCACTTATTGGGATTATTACTCACAGATGAAAGAAAAATGGAATTTGAGAAGAGTGAGATCGATACTTTTTGTTTTCAAGATGTATCCGCAATAATTTTTTTTTTTTAATCTGATTGTTTCCCCCTCCAAAGACACTGAAAATATTATATCGACTCGGTATGAAAAAACAAAATTATTCAAAATGGCGTGAGAAAAGGATTGAATTTTTTTTTCTTTCTTTATAATGATCTGGACAATATGATAGTATTGCAGAAATAAAATATTATAATAGCATATAATATATATTGTTACGAATTTTGTATTTTGAATGCTTAAAATAGTGTAAATAATTGATATCTGGATATGTTATACGTTAATATTACTCTCTGTTATATTTTTTAAAAGCTTTTATTTAACTTACAATGTATGTATGTATGTATGTATGTATGTATGTATGTATGTAATTTGTTCGGGTGGAATCTTGCAACTCAATTTTGAAGCTGATATCTTCCTCCCATTGAGCTGAAATTTTGTATACACGTTTAGTTTGGATGACAATGCATGTTTTGACCATTTATATTCCGATATTGCAATTAATTAAAAAGATATTAATTAAAAACGTTAAACTAGTTTTGGGTGCCAACTTGGATATATCTGCATTGTTGTAATAATTTTATTGTTACAACAATGACAAAAGTTGGCGTCGAAATTCGGTTTTCAGCCAAACTGGAATTTCATAACGTTGCGCTATTGACAGTATTAATTAACTTTGTCTAAAAAATAATTACATTTCTACAACGTAAAAATAATCTAATTTCTACAACGTATGCAATTTTTTTTTACATATTTCTATCTATTTTCTTGGATTTAAATTCAAAACAAAAAAGTAGACCTATTTTTCAAGTAGATTGGTACATTGTATACCTTTCTCAAAGCTGCCAAGTTAAACTGAGAGGGAGTATTGAAGAAATTCTTTAAAGAATGTATCTAACTTTAATCTATGAAACTCAGACAAAAAATAATTACAGAATCGGAAAGATAATTTTTTTATGTATCTTACCCATCAAAAAGGAAACCGCTAGGAAAACAATAAGAGAAAAATATTATCTAGAATTGCAATATATTTTCGATTAAAAAAATAATTTTATAATAAAATGAAGGAATTTTTTTTCAAGTAGATTGGTACATTGTACACCTTTCTCAATGCTGCCAAGTTAAACTGAGAGGGAGTATTGAAGAAATTCTTTAAAAAATTTATCTAACTTTAATCTATGAAACTCACACAAAAAATAATTACAGAATCGGAAAGATCATTTTTTTATGTATCTTACCCATCAAAAAGGAATCCGCTAGGAAAACAATAAGAGAAAAATATTATCTAGAAATGCAATATATTTTCGATTAAAAAATAATTTTATAATAAAATAAAGGAATTTTTTAAAGAAATTTTCTAATTTTAAGTCTACAAGTAATTTAAATATACCTCATTTTATCACCAGTAATCTAAACACACACTACGACATGTGTCCTTAAATTTAATTACAAATAAAATCTGTTAATTTTATTTGAGTTTTTTTTGTTTGAAAAAATACGGCAATTTTGTTTCTCTAGATGAATTAGGCACATTGTAAAACCAGCTCAAGGTTATTTATATTCATAAAATGTGCCAAAAGAGAATAATTTGCAAAATGACCTGAAATATTTAAAAAATAAGGAGAGAAAAAAATCGAATCTTAGAAGAAACATTTCGTTAAATAGGAAATGCACTTCGCTATTTGAAGTTGTTTTACGATGAAAAGAGTAATATGTGCTTGGTTCCAGGAAAAAGTTCTTAAAATAGAGAAATTCCCAAAATAGAAGTTCGTTACATGGAGACTGTATAAAAATAATGCGATGGTTAATTATTTTTTCAGAATCAAGTTTCTAAAGATGACCTAAGCAATTAAAAAAATAGATTCTTACGTAGAAGATATTCAATGTCCAGCAAAAAATTATCATTATTTGATAAAACATTCTTTTTTGATTACAACATGCGTTTTGAATCTTAAGGATTTTATTGATTAATACAAATATTTAAATGTCTTTTGAAGTTTTTTAATAAATAACTAAAATTTTCTTCTAATATGTTAGAGAAATATATCCCTTATCTTCATTTCAAATAAATACTATATTCATTAAGTTTTTCAAAAATAGTCAAAATTTTAATTAAACATTTAATAACTTTGTCATTTATGCAGATAATCTCACTAAACCTTTTTTTTTTCGTGTGTAGAATAGTGATACCCAAAATCTGCACGAAGATTGAAAAAATTGCTTAAAAATTACGGATTTAAAAAAAATTGTGTTTTTAGTCTAATACCCTTTTGCGAGAATTAATTCAGCTAAACCAGGGATGGTGAACCAGCGTTCAATGAGTTGAACAGGCTGAGAAACCTGCCCAGCGATAACTAAAAAGTAAAAAATAAATTAAAGGTAAAAAAACTTTTTTAAGAACAAGCTTTTATTTAAACGCGCTAAAAAGAATAAAATAAACTTTTCCTTTAAAACTTTTTTTACTATCAACTTATAACGTCATTACACAATTTATATGATATAAAAGCTTGTCGCAATATTTAAGTACTCATATTTACTTAGTTTGAATTTTTAAAAATAAAATCAATCAGGTCAAGTTATTTATTTTACTTGTTTATCTACACAGGTAAATCTCGCGACAAGCTTTTATATCATATAAATTGTGTAATGACGTTATAAGTTGATAGTAAAAAAAGTTTTAAAGGAAAAGTTTATTTTATTCTTTTTAGCGCGTTTAAATAAAAGCTTGTTCTTAAAAAAGTTTTTTTACCTTTAATTTATTTATGCTTAAGTTGTAATATTCACAAGCAACGTCGTTCCTTACAGTATAATGGCAATTCAATGGAAACTTGGCAAAATCTTGGCGATAGAGACAAGTCGGCATCATTTTTGGCGACCATGTTGGCGGTAATTTTTGGGGAGTTTGCTACCACATGGATTCTTATGAAAGTTATTGGAGAAATCTACTAAAATGTCCCGATCTATGACGAAATTCGTGCAGACTATAAATCTATTTATAGTCTGCACGAATTTCAGAAACTGAACGCAGAGACTGAATAGTATTTCTTTCACCATTGAAGAGACAACCAACGATTAGTGATTACTTTGGCTGCTGAGAAAGACGAGTGCGTTCTTGCTTGCGAATAATCTTTAACATACTTATATTTTGGACACTCAGAGTTTTGTCTGAACAATAAACAGTTGTAAAGGCCCTCTGAGATTTATTCTGCGAATATTGCTGCTGTATTCTGCATTTCAGGGATTATTTTTCGACAATAAATTTACATCGCTCCTGAAGAACTGTCTTGGACCTTGAGAGTAATTGCATAAAATCCTCGAACCCCGATCTATGGAACAATATATATTTCAAATAAATCGAAGCAATTACGGATACAGTTAAAGTGACTGACTACGTTCGGAACCGTAATTTTGAAAAAGCGTATGTTATTACAAAAAATATTATTTAAATAAAAAAATTTGAAGAAAAAAAAATGAAGAAATAATTATATATTATCAAAACCTTTCCCTTTTATGAAAAATGCTTCGATAATAATAATATTTTGTCTATATATAATGAAGACTTCTGTTCAGAGTCTTAACAAGTACGTTTGAAACATAAATTCGAAGTGGTCATCAGAGTAGAGAAATTTTTTAACAAAAAACACCCGTTATAATTTCAATTGATCATAACTCTGAAAATAAAGCGAATTTTTCAACCCCGCTGCAGAAGTTCTACCAATATATAGGCAAAATATTATTATTATTATAGAAATATATTTCAGAAAAGAAAAATTTCTGAAAAATGTCTTTTTTTATCAAAAAATTGTATTTAAATAATTTGTATTGTAATTATATTCTTGAAACAATTTTAAGTGTATATTCTAATTCAACAAACAACTAAATACATATATAAAAAATTATCTTAATTATTAAAAAAATTGTGCACTTTTTCAAAACACGGTTCTGAAGGTAGTCAAGCTAAGTCTTGAAAAGCATTTCGTCTTCCAGTTACGTTTCATCAAATTCTTTTAAATACAGTTGAAAGGAGAGTTTAAAATAGCGAGCATGAGCTTTATTAACTGCATTTCCTTCTGAACTGAAAACATCATTAATCGTGACTGTACCTGACGCAGATTTTACTTGGAGAGGGATAATTAGTCTTAATTTAGAGATCCAGGTGATTTTCTCATTTCGCTGGTTCTTAATAGAAACTTACCTCTCCCTTACTTCTCTATTAAATTAATTTTAACTACCTTAAAATACGTCGAATAAAGCGCATTTTGAACACAAAAAATTAAATCGAAATTTACGGATGCGCGCTATTTGCAGGGAGTGGCGCACACAGGAGTTTTTTTTCAAAAGGGGGGGGGGAGTGTCCAGTGTCGAAAGTCCACCCTTCCCGTATCATGCTCTAATACAAGGGTGGGCATTACGTCGATCGCGATCAACCGGTGGACCGCCAAGCCATTTTGAGGTGACCGCGCCTAAAACTTTTATCAATTATTAATTATATATGGGAAAATTCAAGATTGGCTGACAGTATGCAGACTAAGCTTTCTACTGACTATAACATAACAGAAACTAACTTAAGATAAAAATGTTTTATTTTTTTAATGTATTTTGAATTGTTTCGTAATAAATGTATCATTTGATTTTATTATATTTAGGGCTATTATTATTATGTTTGTATCTTGCGTTTTGCTTTAAACGCGGTTTTAAAAATGTGTTTTTTTTTAAATTTTAGTTCTGTAGGGTATATATATAAGCACATATTCCATACTTATTATTAAGTTATAACAATAATCTTTCCCTTACCTCTCCACACCTACGACATTGGGCAGTAACGTACACAGGAATTTTTAAAGGGAAGGGGGTCGAGGGTTTTTTGAAGGTCTACCATTCTCATGTATCATATACGCTGCCAAACATATTTTTTTGATTTTGTCGATTGTCAGGAACAAAAAACAGCGAAAAATAAATTATCGAATGAATAATTAACAATAATAAATAAAAAATACTAATATCAAATACTTAATTACACTTTACATGCTATTTATATGGAACTATAATGAATCGGAAAAAAATGAAGGGTTATGAGGTAGGGTCCGGACCCGTGGACCCCTCCCCCTCCCTTGTGTGCGCCACTGACACTGGGTGGACCGCAACCCTTTGAAAAAATTAGAAGTAGCCCGCACCGTTGAAAAGTCTGCCCACCCCTGCTCTAATATGACGCCTAACATGTTATTTTGATTTTGTCGATTTTCGGGAACAAGAAACAGTAAAAAATTAATTATGGAACAAAAAATTAGCATTAATTAATATCAATTATTAATAACAAATACTTAATTAAATTTTACGTACTATAATCAATCGGGGGGGGGGGAATCAAGGGCTATGGGTGGGACCCGGGGACACTTCCCCCCCCCCACACACACACACGTGTGTGCCACTGGCCGGGTATAAAAATGATACCTTCAAAAATAAAAAATAAAAAAGTAATCTTGTACATAATCGTAATACTGTTTATTTAAGAGAAATGACATTCTTTAGGAACTTAAAGGGTTGAAGTAATAGAAATGTACTATTTTTTCCCAAACCTTGGAATAATACCGCGAATAAATGACTTCAAAATACAACAACGAGCAGCCCGATGGCGAGTAGGTCGATGGCTCCCGAAATCTATACGGTGTAGCGAGGGTAACACAGTCTGTTTACTGAGTGTACGATTGGCACCGTCATTCAATTGGGTGTTAATTTAAGCTAATGTTTGGCTTCGCAGTCTACGTACAGTACGCATACCACGCACTGTCAAAGTTAATTGTTCTATGTAATTTGCCTGATGGCTAGTTTTTTGTCCACCTTCCAGGTTTTCTTGGTACACTGCGAGAAACGATGTTCAAAACTGAGAGAAAACAGCTCACTTTTGAATACTTCACATTCTCAAAATAGCTCCGATGCACGCTTACTCAAATCTGAGAATCGCATATTCTCATATGGAGACACAAGTACATTCTCATTTTTGAACCTGTTACGGGATCAAATTTTTGAGAATGAAAGATCGATATGAGTATATAATGCACTCATATTTGAATTTGTTAATGTATCAAATATGAGTTAAAACAATAAAATGAGTATGTATAGCATTTATTTTCGGTACTGTTGTATCTAATATGAATTTTTAACAGAAAAATATTTATTAACCCAAATCTTAAGGGATTTAAAAATGTGATACCTGAGTTGTAAATTTTCACTTTCTACATCTTACGTATTATTTTATTTTCATTTCATGAAATTTTTACACTTAACTTCGAAATCAAAATTCATTTTACATTTATTGTGTGTAACAAAAAGGTACTCGCATATTATCGCAAAAGTGCCTAAGTTAAAGATAACTCGCCAAATTTTGGCAGTAACGATTTCGCATGTGTCCTACGCGCTGAATTAGCAACCATGTACTTCGTTTTATATAATGTCGCCAATACGGTGGCGACAATACGCAAGTATCAACAAAAATATTACTTTTCGAAAGAAAAAAAATGCAACTATTATTTGATCACAAACTGCATGTCTTCGAACTTATACCGCAAATATAAATCTTTGAAAACTGCAAAAATAAATTCGATGTTATCGTTTAACAAATGTGTATGCATTTTGAACTAGTTCCAGAAGCAATTTGATTCATTATTTATATTTATGTTTCTCTAGAAGCATTATATTGTTTCCTTAAAATCATATACAAGCAGAAAATTAACTTTTATTTAAAAAAATTCAGCCCTTCAATAATAAGTTATTAGAAATATCTAGGAAACATTATGATAAATAACAGATTTTTCTAAGTAAAAATTTCAAAACAATGCCAGAAAGAAATAGCTTTTTTACATATTATGTAACCTGAAGAAAAAAACCTTTTGACTAAAGTAACACTCATTAGGCCCAGGTGTGTAAGTACTCTTTATATCAATTGTTTTGTTTAAATAGAAACATCTATCCACATGGAAATAAAGAAAATGCATTGCTATATTACAAACTAAGCTCATTTTTTGTTAAAGCAACTGATTTTACACTTTCCTATCACCAAAGAAAACAAATATAATAGTTTTTAAGTTAATGTTTTTTTTAAATTAAAATACTTAAAAATTTTAGTCTTTAGAAGAATGTAAAAACAACTCTAACAGTACATTTTTGCATTAACAAAACATTTAGTTTTTAACCTAATGGAAAGAGCTTTTAGAGAAGTTTTCAGCACCCATTCAGAAGAAAAAATAACATCATAAGGACCAATAGAATCATAATTTAGCAATTTTACTTGCTGTACAGAATTTTATTTTCAATACCTTTTTTCAATTATTCACTGTTAACAAGAAAAATAAAACAAACCAAAATCATATTGCTGAAATATTTATTCTGGAAATTGTACACATACATATATACATAAAAAATAAACAAGAATATAAGTAAATTTTTTTTTTATAAACACTATCTAATCCATATTATAGTCAACTCCATCCTTATTTGTGCAGAACAGATTATGTTTTAGTGTAATATACATTGTAAATATAGGAAAGTGTGTAACAGTACATAAATAAACAACTTTTAAATTTTTTTATCAAATTATGTCTTTGAGTTACAAAATGTGAGTGAAAATGCCTTTCAAACAGTGTTGTTTCAAATAAATTACATGTTAGGATATGCGAGTCATCTAAATTATTTAAGTGACGAGGACGACACATGAGCTTTCACCCATCTTTAATAATTACCACACCACACCAACGCAAGAACAAATTTCGAAAAAGGGAGTTTTTATGACATTGTTAAAGAAATCACTCACATCGCACGCACACACAAGTGCTATCGGCCTGAGGGAAACACGAAATTTCCATGAGGGTGAAGTTATTCAGTCGGTAAAAGCCCGTGCAACGCAGGGCTAAGCGGAGAGGAAAGAAACAAAGAAATCAAAGTAATTTCGGAAAATAATATTGGAAGTGCTGAATTTGTGAAGTTGAGTGAATATTAACGTCCCACTGTTCAGCAACACGAGGCCTTTTGGGGACGGTCCGCGTCATTTTGAACCATCGTCAAGTGGCGCGGACGACACCTGAGCTGGCACCCCCTCTCATAACTACCACACCACACCAACGGGAGGACGTTTGAGCTCTCGACATAATTTATGTACATTTCTCCCCTACACGGCGGGTCTTCAGTAATACTAGGATCGAGAATTTGCGAAGAGAAGGGAAAATGTTAAGCAACAAAGCCATGACACGCACTCACGGGACATGCATTCACATCGTACGCGTGAAACCCCACAAAAGTGTTGGCGTTAGAATAAAAGGAGGAAATTATAACATGGGGATTAAGTTATACCCTCGGTATAAGCCCGTGCAACGCCGGGCCATGAAAGCTAGTCTAAATTATTTACTGCAGAATTTATAGATAGCTGGTTCTGAAAGGAATTTTGAAAGTTCTCATTAGAGTAAAATTTTTACAAAGGTTGTTCATAATTATATAGTTTTCGAAATGACTATCTACAAAATTTAGCATAACACATGTAGTGATATGCTATGCCTGTATGAGTATTTAGAACATAATGACAAAGCTACAATGTGAAACCAATGGTCTTTGGCAGAAAGTGCAAAATGTATGAAATTCATAGATTAATTTTATCCATAAAATATGTATAAAAAAAATTCAGAGCTTTATCAAAATTTAAAACAAATTATGAGTGGAAACATTAAAAATCAAGATTTGTAGTAACAAGCAGAAATGAAATTAGTGCAAATTAAAAATAAAGCATTCATAATTTAGAAACAAGATAAAAGATTTAAAAAATACAATTTTTATAAATATTGCACGTCTACCTGAATTTCACATTTATAAAAACAACAGTTAAAAAAATACCACACATTGGAACAATATATACAGGAACTAATTTGCTATCAGTACACTACACATTAAACATCTTTTAGAAGTGGTTTTGAAATCGCTGCAAAAATTTTGGCATCCAATAGTATTCAATCAATGATGATGGTCTCCCACTAAGAACTCAACATGACAATAATTTAAAAGATTGGCTTATTCCTGGCAAAAAAGGAATTACATTAAGAAGCAAAAACATAAGTACTTTTTTTTATAGAAAACCAATTAGAAAAATATGAATGCCAGGATTTAAAGAAATAGAACAAAAGGTATTTAGAAATGCCAAGAAAAGAAGCAGAAAAAAATAAAGAAATTGAAACTGGAAAAATAATAACTGCGTATAAAAGCGTGGGGTGCTCAATATTAATTGTTATAATTTCTTACTAGTTCTATTCCAAAATGTAGAGTTAGTGTAAAAATGTAGTACAGAGGACCCCACGCTTTTACCACGATGACATTAATTTTCTCGTTAATCGTTTTATTCTTATATTAAGATTTATTTCTTACTTTTTAGTTTGATAAAAAAGCATGTTTCTTTAAACTATAATTTAAATTAATTGTGCTTCAAATACGTCAGACTGAACAAATTACGTATTATCACAACAGATGCCAAATCTAATAATAACACACCAAGTTGGCAACCCTGATTGGTAATTGCGTCTTATTGCAACCTATTAGCGATATTATATGAAATGAAGCACCTGGCAGCCAATTCAGTGTGTACCACACATAGGAAATCGGGGTGGCCAACTCAGCGAGTTATTTAGAGTCAGCGATTGTTGCAAAAATACACAAGTACCCTCCGAGTTCCTGTGTGTTGAACGTGCTGAATTGGCAAACAGGTGCTTTGTTTCATATAATGTCACCAATTGGTTGTGATAATACGTAAGTACCAAGATTTATGTTTTTTCACTTGTGTACAACATACCTGCATACAGGAGTTTTTGTACCCAAGCTGTATTAATTTTTGGTACTTTCATAATATTGCAAACATATTGGTGAAATTATATGTAATACAACACATGGTAGTCAATCTGGCGCATACGACACATGCAAAATCAGGGTCACCAACTTGGCACGTTATCTTGAACATTGGCATTGTTGTGGTAATATGTATCGTAAAATCTGGTTGGTGTATGGTGCAAACTTTTAACACAAAAAATAAGATTGAATTTTATGCGTGCACGTTATATACCAGGTATAAAAATAAGAGCTTTAAAAAATGTGAGCACAGGAAAAAAAAATTAGATTTCTACATAGATCAAAATAATGGTTATTTAAAAGAAATGGCATTCCTTATGAACTTAAAGGGTTGCACTTCTAGATGTATACTATTTTTTACTAAAGCTTAGAATAAATGACTTTCAAACTTTAAGAGCATGACTCGCATACATCTCAGGTTTCTTCATGAAAATGGGGGTGCACATTTTCAGCAAATAAACATAAAAATTAAAAATTGCTACTTGAAAGTATAAGTGCATGTAATACGATGGTATACATGATATGCCAGATTTTACGGTAAGAATATAATTTTTCTTTACCTTTCTTTAATGAGAAAAAGTATAAAATATATTTATATTGGGTTAAATACAAAGAATCTGATATATATACTTCATTTATTTTCATCCAAATAAGCAAAACACTATAGTCACAATAAAGGTATTCTTGAAATAGCCATTTTAAAGTTCAATATGAAAATAAAACTAAAATTATTCCAATGTTGCAAAGGAATACTTAAATTATTATTTGCCTATAAGCAAGTGCCCAAAAAATCAGCAATGTGACTTATTATGAATCAAGTAAATTTCATTAAGATATGTGACGACCCAAAATTCGCAGTTTTGGTGAAAATTTTCAAAAATTACTTTTGTGTTTTTATTTTAAAGACTATACATTTAAGATTCCAAAAACACTCTATTTTTGTTTCTATGATATCTAGAAGCAAAGTTATAGCATAATTAGTAAACTGGAATTGGAGTTAACAAAACCAGATGCTGATCCCTACACAAAATATTTTTAAGATATTGAATTTAAATTTTCAGAACATGTTTTATTTAGTTTTTTTATTCTATCTCTGTAACTCTATATATACAGTGAACCTCAAAAGTGTTCGTACACTTGCAGTTTCCTATAAAATTTAATGATTTCGACTAATAAAAGTTAATGTATAGAAATTGTAATTTTTTTATGATATCTGCAACTTGTTCTTAATGGAATGACATAATTATTTTTTTAAAAATAGCATAACTATTATTTTTAAAAATTAATAATCAAAAAGCTCCTGAAAAATTACGCCACTAAAGTCTTAGAACACTTAACAAAAATCTCAACATAGCTTTAAATATTGTATTTCTTTCTTAATTTAGAACTTAATAGGATATCTTTTAGTGTCCACAACAACTTTTGGACATCTTGATATAGATTTAATGAGTTTTTGTAATTTCTGCATCGATTTACCTCCATGCTTCTGTGATTATTATTTTTACTTCCCATTATGTGTTTATGTCATGTTTTTTTATTTTAAATCTAGTTCTCCCCAAATATGCTCTGCTGGGCTAAATAAATTGATTGAGGAGGTGTTTTCACAAAATTTTGGGCCAGTTATAAAGACACCAGCGGTGTACATTGAGAGCAGTACGCTTGGCTTCATTATCCTGTTAAAATATGAAGTCGTGTTCAATATCAAATTTTGGACAGACAATTTAAAATTTCTCTTTAAAATATTTGACTAGAGCTCATGATTCTCAATACCATCAAAAAATACCAAATTACCTAATTCCTGAAGCCTATTTACAACCCCCCTCCCCCGCAAGAACACCTCTGTGTTGAATCATGGAGGTGGAGGAGCTCTTGTTCCACATAAATTCACTGGATTAAATGCCTCATTTTTTCCTTTAAAACTATTATATGCCCATCAGAACCAAAAATGTTGAATTTTCTGTCATCCCAATCACTTTCCTGTCAATTTTGAATTTTCTGAAACTTAAGTCACAAGAATCTAGTTGGATGAATGAACCATGGAAGTGGAAGTGTTCTTGCGTGGGGGCGTAAATCAGCCACAGAATTAGGTAATTTTTGATGGTATTGAGAATCATGAGCTCTAGTCAAATATTTTAAAGAGAAATTTTAAATTGTCTGTCCAAAATTTGATATTGAACACGACTTCATATTTTAACAGGATAATGAAGCCAAGCGTACTGCTCTCAATGTACACCGCTGGTGTCTTTATAACTGGCCCAAAATTTTGTGAAAACACCTCCTCAATCAATTTATTTAGCCCAGCAGAGCATATTTGGGGAGAACTAGATTTAAAATAAAAAAACATGACATAAACACATAATGGGAAGTAAAAATAATAATCACAGAAGCATGGAGGTAAATCGATGCAGAAATTACAAAAACTCATTAAATCTATATCAAGATGTCCAAAAGTTGTTGTGGACACTAAAAGATATCCTATTAAGTTCTAAATTAAGAAAGAAATACAATATTTAAAGCTATGTTGAGATTTTTGTTAAGTGTTCTAAGACTTAAGTGGCGTAATTTTTCAGGAGCTTTTTGATTATTAATTTTTAAAAATAATAGTTATGCTATTTTTAAAAAAATAATTATGTCATTCCATTAAGAACAAGTTGCAGATATCATAAAAAAATTACAATTTCTATACATTAACTTTTATTAGTCGAAATCATTAAATTTTATAGGAAACTGCAAGTGTACGAACACTTTTGGGGTTCACTGTATTTATGTACTTCATTGCATTTAAATGTAAAAAATATCATTAATTTTTTAAAAAATCGAGTTTTTGCATAAAATTTGGCATATTTAAAAAACTTTTAAAAGTAATACATATCTTTTAATTCCTAATATATAAAGATGTTCCATTATTTATGTACTGTATAAATATTATTTGAAAACATTCATTAGAATTTTGTGTAAAAGATCCTAATTGCAATTTTTCATGAAAATTTTACTAAACTCGACAATTTTTATAATTATAAAACTCTCCAGAAAACAGCAAAAGGGTTGAAAATTAGTTAAACATGAAGCTAAAGAGTTTGAGCTATAATTATGGTGAGTTTAAGAAATGTACAACTAGTAGAACATTTTTCATATTGTATTTAAATCTTTAAAAGCATTGTCTGAGAAACTATGTTTTTTGGCTTCACGGTAAAGTTCACAAATGGATTTCTTTTTAAGACATTGAATTAACATTTTAGAAAACTTTTATTTTATTTGTATTATAGACTATAATCTCTGTGTATGTATATATGCATTTTATTGCACATACAATTTGTGAGAAAAAATATGCTTTTTTTTTTAAAAAATTGACAAATTTCAAAAAAATAATGTAACTTTTATCGCTCTAGGCACAGATAATGATGTTATTTGTGGGTGCAGTTTTAATATTATTTGAATATATTAATTAGAATTTTCAATACAAGGTTTACTGTAACTGCAATTTTTAACTAAAAATTCCCAATCTATCCAAAATAATTAAAAATTTTGTGGAATTGTATTTTAATTCCTGACTCAAGTGTAGTATAGGGGAGAGGGCCCTTTCGATTTTTATATAGATATTATTGGTGAGATAACGAATTCATTCTGGCTTCGGGAAACCTATCGCTAAGTGAAGTAGCTTGGCGATCGATTTTGGTCACCAAAAAAATTTGACATCGCCAAGTATCTATACTACACTTGAATCTTAATTCCTAGTTCTATGCACACCCTTTTTAAAGAAAAAAGTGTTTTTTTAGTTGAAAATTTGTTTTAATAAAATGCTCCGAGGGTAGGCACATACCTTAAATTGATTTGTATAAGTAATCCTAAGAAAAAAAGGCATTTTTAATACATTTTCCCGCTAAATTCCTATAAAAGCCTTACAATATCAAAACAATCTAGTACTCATGTGTTCGTCCGCGGGTAGCGTGGTAGAAACGAAAAATAGTTCGGAAGATTTATGAGAACTAAATTTGTTGTTGAACCCCAATCTTTAAAATATGTAGCCAGTATATTAAAAAAACTTTTTTAATCCTGAATATCTTTTTAATTTGTTTGATAGTGTTAATTAACCATTTTTTGAAATTTTGAGTACATGTAATGTCTCATATTTGTAAAGGCATGTGTTCAAATCTGATATAAACAAACTCATTTCAAATTGAGCATGTCCATGTAGTCATTTTTGAGTATTTCTTTTTTCTCCGTGTATACTCTTGACACTGTTGATATTGAAAATCCTAGCTGTCTTACGATATGGGAAATTGAATGGTCCATGCGTCATGCACCTATGAATTATCCGTGATCGAAAGCGTCTAAATCAGTCAGTTTATCCATACTGGCAATTCCAAAAACTTATTCAGAACAACCACAGTACACGCTACATATGCAGTTACCACAGTGCTCTCACTTGCGCATAGATTATGCGCAGTACTGCACAATTTACATAGCCCTTGCTATCCCTTATTCAGTAGCACTTCAGTATGTATCTTCTAATATATAAAATTCTCGTGTCACAGTGTTTGTAGCCAAACTCCTCCGAAACGACTAGACCAAATCTTATAAAATTTTTTGCTTACATTCAGTAGGTCTGAGAATAGGACGTAGTTTTTCATTCCGATATTGCAATTAGTTGAGAAGATATTAATTAAAAACCTTAAAACGCCTAATTGTCTTAACCCTGCGTGTTGTTTTTCCCGCCTGAAGAACAGTGGAATATAAGAAAACTATATCATAAAAATATAGAGAAATATTCTGAAATATATTTTTATCACATAGTATTATTTTCTTTTTGAATTTTATACTGTAAATGTGTAAACAAAGGCTTTTTACTTTTTTTTAGTAACTTTTTTTAATCTAACACTCAAAGACAACGCAATAAAGAAATAAACGGTCGTTTCAATAGGTAACGATAAGAATGTTTGTATTAATTATATTTTTGAAAAATTTAATCGCGTTTTTACTCTGTTATTATTATTTTAAATAAGTTTATTTGCAACACATTTAAATGTATTGCTTTAAATAAATATTTTTTTAAATAAAGTATTATTGTTTCCTGTAAATCATTAACCGAAATTTTTCAATCTCGTTCTGTATGGATTTCTTATAATTATGATAAGTAAACCATCTGAACTAAAAAAGTTCATACTTTGCTCTTTTGAAATCAGGGATTTAATAAATTTATACATACCAGACATCATTTATTTCGTCACGATTCGGATTTTTTTCCCTTCAAAACAATAATACTTTGCCTATTTTATGATTCCTTTTATAATGAATAAATATCAATGCATTTAAATGAAAATTATTTTTAAAAAGTTCATTGATCATTTAGAATTAGTGATTTAAAAAATAAATTGCCAAAAACTATCTTTTTTTAAAAAAAAAAATTTAACTTTTTTTTAAAAAAAGCAACAATAATATTTTGCATATTTTATGATTTTTCTAAAATGAATCAATATCGGTGTCGAACATTTAAAAAAAATCCACAATTTTACTTCAAAATTTAAAATAGTAGTGAAATTTCGTAATTTGAAAATGTTAAACGAGAAAGCCATGACACACACTAACGTGCCATGCACTCACATCGTAAGCGTCACACCCACACAAAAGTTCTGGCGTGAGAAAGAAAGGAGGAAATTAACATGGGGATTAAGTTATACCCTCGGTAAAAGCCCGTGCAACGCCGGGCCCATGCCAGCTAGTGTATATATATATATAGGGAGAGAGTGAACTATTAGTAGGATTTGAAAAAGGAATAGTTTCTCAAACTTCTCGCTGGTGCAGAAAGAATGAAGACTGCTTAAAATATCAACTCAATCAATCATATGCATTACTATATAAAAAATAACACAAAAATATCTCATCGGAATTTCAAACTTGGAATATCAAAAACTTTGAGTTGATAAGAGGAGAGGATAAAAGTGTTTTTCCTCTATACAAAAAGTTACTCGTGAACCCATTTTGTACCTTTTTCAAGAATTTCAAGTTTAATTTTTTATAACGGTTCCAAATAAGACTGAAATATTTGATATTCGAGCGGATAGATGCAAAATATAGAATTTTAAAAGCGATTTTATTAGAAAACGCTCTAGTTTTACGTTTGAGTATTTTCTAATATTTTAATATGCTTTAGAGATCAAGCCATCAACATGTTGTGTAAAGTTGTACTAAATGTAACGCCAAGATCAGCAACAGAGTTTGAACGAAATAAGGGTATTTTAATGATTAGATAGGAATAAACTGTAGGTTGCGAAAATTTATTTTAAAAAATCTTTAGATGAGGTTTCGTAAATTAAATACTGTAAAATCCGGCGAATAACGCGCACCTTTAACGCAAAAAATTATAGTTTACGAAAACTAAAAAAACTCCTTTTATAGTTAATCGAACTAGTTGTAAATTAATCTTTTAGTCACCGAATCTTGAATTTGTCACCAAATCTGGAAATGGGATCTGAAATGAGACGCCAGATGCGGGATGGAATCTGGAAATGGGAAATCAATAATCCTGATGATCCTGATCAGGACAATGGAACAAAATTATTAAATTATTGTCATCAGTCCTGAGCAAAATTTAGAATTAATCTGGCCTTTTAAAGTGGGTAAAAATTGAGTTCAAAGATCCCGTTACATACAAGTGAAGGTTATATAAAAGGGTTTTAAAAAATAAGATTAAAACTTATGGGCGCGCACTATACACCGGGTATAAAAAAGAAAGGTTTAAAAAAAAAGGGTATGCATTGAAAAAAATTAGGTTTCTACATAGATCGAAATACTATTTATTTAAATAAATGACATTCCTTATGAACTTAAAGGGTTGTAGTCTTAGAAGTAAACTATATTTTTTCCTTTAGCTTGGAGTAATGCCTCAAATAGAGAATTACGCACGTTTATTTCAGGTTTCCTCGTAAAAAAGGGGTGCGCATTATACGGCGAATATACCTAAAAATTGCAGCTTGAAATTATAGGTGCGCGCGTTATACGCTGGCTTTTACGGTAAATAAACTAAAAAATGTTGTACTTTTTAATTTAGTTTGTGGGAATGTCTGACTTATTATTTCGAGCTCTGGTACTATTTGGCTCTGGTTTAAAGTATAGCTAAATATCGCTAAATTTCGATCCACATTTCTATTTTTCACACCAAAAGCAAAAGGTTCCTTTTTTTTCTTTCTTTCCAAATCCAATTTCAAATTGGATTCAAATTTTTCTTTCATCTTCCCCAAAAAAATGTTAGATTCCTCGCTAACGGGGGGGGGGGGGGAATAAAATGAATCGAGAAAAAGAAAACAAGAGGAGAAAAAAAGAAGAACTGATGAACATTTTCGATGCTAAATTCTTTTACTGTCTTTCCTCTGACATACACACACACACGTTCCTCTTATTTTTTTTTTTCCCCTCGTGGTGTCTGGCGATCATGTAACATTCATAAACCCTTCTCCTGTTCTTTGTCTTTTCTGAAATGAGTTTTCTTTACTTCTGTTTCCGAACCCGCGTGTCGTATTCTGCAGTGCTGTCTTGAATAATAAAAACAATGTACTTGATTTCCCTAAGTTTTCTTTTTCTCTTACTCAAAATCTCCAAATAACAGAGTCAGAGAAATCAGTTGATTTGAATAACTTTTTTCGGGAGAGATTTTGAGTATCTTACTGATATTTAAAAATCAAAGGGTTTAATGTGAATTTTCTTAAGAAAAATTATTGTAACATGTTTTTTAAAAAAATATTCTTTCCCATTTCTATTTAAAAGCGAAGAAAATGGAATGCTTAGTATTTTAATAAATATTGAAAAAGTCAACAAAACTTTAAAATTAAACTTTAAAATTATACAATTATTTTGATTTTTATAATGTATTTATAAGAAACGAGAGTAATATAAAAAAATTAAGTCAATTCCTACTTTGAATGCTTGAATAGAAAGTATTTCATTAACGATTGAAAATTGGAACAAGATATATATTTATTTATATATATACAGAGAGAGAGTGTGAACTAATAGTAGGAATTGAGAAAAGAGCATGATTCGTCTGCATTGTTGTACGATACACACGCGGTTTGGCTGAAAAACCGGTTTTCGACGCCAACTTTTGTCATTGTTTTAACAGTTAGATTGTTACAACAATGGAGACGAATCTAAGTTGGCACCAAAAACCGGTAATTAATTTAATTTAATTAACGAATTAATATTTGGAAAAACTGTATTAATATCAAGTGTCATCCACTACAAGTTTAAAAAATTTATTTGAACTTGATTGGACGAATAGAAAGTATTTTAGTAACGATTGAAAATTTGAATAAGAAATATATATATATATATATACTAGCTGTTACCCGCTCGCTTCGCTGGGTATTTCATGATGTTTTATAAATTTTTACTGCTTATATATATGTATAAATTATTGATATCTAAGTTCTAGCATTAAGAATTTGATTGAATTTAAAAATATACTTATACCTGTAACTGTCACCTGTTGATAAAAAAAAAAGGGCAGAACTCATCTAATTTGTATTTTCTAAAAATCTCTAAAATTGAAGCATAGAATGATGTTTGCTCTTTCGTAACTCAAAATCCAAGTGGATTCCCGCAAAACCAATTTTCGGTGAATCTCTATTCCGTAAATTGAACATGCAAGCCAAATTTCAAGTCTAAATCTAACAGAAAAAAACAAAAGTTTTACTATCAATATCCCCGTAATCCCGTTGAGAGCCGTTTTCCAAAATTACCGCTCTTAGCGGATTTCAATTCAACGAAAGAAAAATGTAAACCAAATTTCATTATTATAGTCCTTGTAGCTCAAAAAAAGTAATTTTTTTTGTCAATACATCCCAGTAACCCCCTGCAACCCCCCCAGAACTTGATTTGCTTAAAATTTATTCTTAGTGGATCACTATTCAACAAAAGAAACATGCTTAACAAATTTCAAGTATATGGGTCTAACAATTAAAAGCAGGAATTTTTTTCTGTAACTCCTCTTGACCCCTCGCAAACATCTTTGGGGGTCAATTTTCATTTTACTCTTTGTTAGAGGAACTCTATTTCATGAAAGGAACATGCCTACCAATTTTCAAGCAGGATGATCAAGTAGTTTAAAAATGGAAATATTTATCGATTACGCCTCTTAATCTCCCGAAATTAAACTTAGTAGTTGATATTCGCGAAACCCATTTTGTAGTGGTTCTCTACTTTACGAAAGGAATCTGCTTATCAAATTTCAAGACTGTACGTCGAACAGTTTAAAAATGGGGATAATTGTCTATAACGCCACTTGAGCCCCCGCAACGCCACTTCTGGGTCTGTTTTCACAAAACCCATTTTGTAGGGGAATTGCACTCTATGAAAGGAATCTACTTAGCAAAATTTGAAGACTGTGCGTCCAATTAATTAAAAATGCAAAAAAATTATCAATAACGCCCCTTGAATCCCCGCAACACCACCTAGGGGTCGATTTTCACAAAACACATTTTGCAGTGTATTTCTATCCTATGAGAGGAATCTGCTAACCAAATTTCAAGACTGTGAGTCTAATAGTTTAAAAAAAGAAATAATTATTTATATCTGCCCTTAACCACCCGCAACACCCCTTGGGGGTCAATTTTCTCCAAACCCGTTTTGTAGCGGATATTTACTCCATGAAAGAAACATTCGTACCAATTTTCAAGCAGGTAAGTCAAATAGTTTAAAAACGAAAATATTTATCTCTTATTAAAACCTTCTTATAGCTGATCTCTACTCTATGAAAGAAATCTCTTTATCAAATATAAAGACTGTGTGTCTAATAGTTTAAAAATGGAAATAATTATCTATAAGGCCCCTTAAGTCCCCTCAACGCCACTTGGGGGCAATTTTCACGAAACCCATTTTTAGTGTATCTCTACCCTATGAGAGGAATCTGCTTACTAAGTTTCAAGACTGTGCGTCTAATAACTTAAAAATAGGAATTTATAACGCCCTTTAAACCCCCTGCCCCCGCAACACCCCTTGGGGGTCAATTTTCCCAAAACCCATTTTATAGCGGATATTTACTCCAGGAAAGAAACTTACCTACCAATTTTCAAGCAAGTAGGTGAAGTAGTTTAAAAACGGATATATTTATCTATTACGCCCCTTAATCCCCCGCAACGCCACTTAGAAGTCTGTTTTCACAAAACCCGTTTTGTAACTGATCATTATTCTACGAAAGGAATCTATATATCAAATTTAAAGACAGTGCGTCAAATAGTTTAAAAATGGAAATAATTATCTATAACGCCCCCTAAGCCCCTGCAACGCCACTTGGGGGTCGATTTTCAGCAAACTCATTTTGTAGCGGATCTCTACTCTCTGAAAGGAATCCGCTTACCAAATTTCAAGATTGTACATCAAGTAGTTTAAACATGGAAGCAATTATTATTAAAGCCCTTAACCCCCCGTAACACCCCTTGCGTTTCGAATTTCGGAAAATCCGTTGTTAGCTGATGTCTACTCTATCAAAGGAACATGTCTACCAAATTTCAAGTCTGTAGGTTGAATAGTTCCAGAGATTTCGTGATTAGTCAGTCAGTCAGTGAGTGAGTCGCTTTTCTCCTTTATATATATATATAGATATATTGTGGCGGTATCTAAATAAGCCAGTAAGAGCCTCCGGACAGGAGCGATCACTTTTGTCTAGTGGTATGTTACGTACTTACGGTTCAGGAGGTACCGAGTTCTAATCCAGCACATTAGTAACCTTGGCTGAAAAAAAGCGCAAGACCTTCTGATGTGTCATGGCACCATCTAACCGCAAGAAGAGCAAGCAAAGTCGTCAGACTCACTTGTCGCAACAGTAACACGTTCACCATAGCAACAAATATCTCGTTCGTTTGCCTATCCACCGACTCACTGTTGGGGGAGTACTGTGGTAGTATCTAAATAAGCCAGTAACAACCTCCGGTCAGGAGTGGTCACTTTTGTGTAGTGGTATATTGGGTGCTTACGGATCAGGAGGTACCGAGTTCTAAATCCAGCACAATATAAATAAATAAATATATTTTAGAGAGAGTGAGCTAATAGTAGGAGAAAAACTATATTACTTCAATACTTAATTGTTAATTTTACTTATCTGAGAAAATTTCGCCAGAAATTGGCTCAAATTCCTAAAAAAAGAGCAATGATTGTTTTCTTTCTCCATTCTGAATTTTAATACATTTAATCCAATCCCACTACAACCAAGTGATTATTGTTATAAAAGAAATGCAACATACAAGCAAATTTATGTTGCGATTTAGAATATTCTACATTAATTTATTAAAATCTTAGAGATCATTCTTATTTTTAAAAAATAGCATTCATTTCAGTTTGATCATGTGATTCAATATTTGCAGATTTATTGTTCTTCACATATAACTCGATTTAAGATGGTTCTAAGCAAAATTTATTTAAGAAAAACAGATGGGTTTTTTTTTTTATTTCTGCTATTAATCATAAATAATTCTGTATAAAATTATTTTTTCTCAGTGATAATCGGTTAAAGTATTTTAACATAAAAACATTGTTTTTTTTTGTTTTGTTTTTTTAAAAAGTTTGCAAGTATAGAATCCTATAACTTTTTTGCTGCTGCAGCTGTCGGAAAGGGGGGGGGGTCATGTTCGCGAACATAAAACCAGCATAGTTTTTGTCGAATTGGGGGTGCAAGTTCTGATCCCCTTGGAGGGGGGGGGGACTAATTTACGTTTAAACTGTAAAGACAAAGCCTTATTGTTGGGGGTGATATAGAGTTTGGAAAGGGGTTTGCTGACACGTCGTCCTCTTCCCTTCAGAATTACGTGTGGTTCATCATTAATAGTCCTAATGTAATTTCAAAATACAACGCTTTCCAACAATCAATCAATCAGCTCATGCTTTTCTCTTTATAGCCTTAAAGAATCATCCGTGGCCGCAGTAGCCGAGTGGCCTAGGCATCGGATCGTGGCTAGCATGTCAGGAGTTCGATCCTAGTACCACTGAAGACCCGCCGTGTAGGGGAGCGATGCACGTTAAATCTCTCGAGAGCTCAAACGTCCTCCCGTTGGTGTGGTAGTTAGGAGAGGGAGGTGCTAGCTCAGGTGTCGTCTGTGTCACTTGACCATGGTTCAAAATTACGCGGACCGTCCCTAAAAGCCCTCGTGTAGCTGAACAGTGGGACGTTAATATTCACTCACTCACTAAAGAATCATCCAGTGACAGCGGTCGCGGGTGGCTTGTCACGAGTTCAAGCGCAGAAGATCCCAATGTAGAGAAGATCGATGAACGTTAAATCTGTTGAGGCTCAAAATCCTCTCGTCGGAGTGGTGTGGAAGTTAAGAGAGGAAGGTGCTAACTCAGATATCATCCTCGTCACTTGACCATCGTTCAAAACGACGAGGTTCCTCATTATTTTTAAACGCCATTAAAATCGTTTCAGTCACAAACACTGTATCAAACTGAAAACCAAAAAATTTCTCTCCTTTTTAGAAAAAAGTAATATAAAAAAATTTTAAAAGTCAATTCCTAATTAGGTCAACAAAGAAAAATGTTCTTTTAGTTAATTAAATTTAATTAATGAATTAATATTTGAAAACTGTATCAGCTTCGTGTCCTCCACTACAAGTTTTAAAAAAATTTATTTCTTTATAATGAGGGACTATTCCTACTTCCCTCGAATCCCCCTTGTCTTTTCTCGCATCTGTTTAGATGTGGGGGAGGAACTAATTGATCAGATGACATGATTCACTATAATTGTTTATTTGTCACAATATTCAACACAGACGCAATAATTATCCAATTAAGATAGTTTTGATCAATAACTAGAGCGCGAAGGTGAGACCCGTTAGCATGGGGATAATATTTACGGACATTCAACTAATTTCTACGATAACTTATACAAGCTCGTTTTTAACTCGGACGCGCACTAACAATTTACTCTCAAACTTCTATTTAAATAAGGAGAACAGTACCTGAACTCTTGTAATTTAAAATTCCTACAGCTGAGGCCTTGAACACTAAAGGTTGGCTTGATCACCTCGCATCCGAGCGATCCTCACTTTGGTAATCTTCAAATCTCACTTTAATAATCTTAGATTCTCACTTCACTAACACTCAAAACTCGCGAATACAGAATTTTTATAATAAACTTAATTTGCATAATCACGTTTTCTTACCTTCGGTGAAAGTTGGTTGAAATAATTATTTCCCTTAAAGAATACTCAAGGAGTTAGTAGAGCCACGTGTAGATCCGTCACAACTTCAATGGCTGAATAAAAAGTATTTCATTAACGATTGAAAATTTGAACAAGATATATATATATATATATATATATATATAATCAAAATTTCTCTACAAGAGAGAGATGAATTAACATGATTAATACTTAAAAGAATAACAATTGCTAGATAACAAGACAACAGAATTTAGAAGGAGATATAAAAAATTGAAATAACAGAGTAAAATATAAAAGAATGGATGCTTCAGTATTATCAACATTGCTGACTTAGGACAGCTTGTATACATAAAATTTTCTTTAAAAAAATCTTTCTGTATAAAAGTGGGGTTGAACATGTTTTTTGGCCAGCCAACCTTCCCCCTTTTTTCTGTTAATAATACCGAGCAAATACCAATTGGAAATAGTGGATAGGAAATCTAAATCCATTATAAGGAAAAGGTAACTTACCCAAAAATTGCATACTGAAATGCAGAGCCCGCGTTAAATCTGAATACAATAAACAAGTTATTGCCAGATTCTGGACCCAAATACAATTTCAAAACAAAGCAAAGGCTGAAAAATAGCACTTAGCAAAAGTATGAAAAGAATAGAAATAATAAAATAAGAAATGTAAACATACTACCATTATCTTAGAGACTCTTAATATGGTTTAAAAGTTATAATAAATTCTAAAAAAGTAATTTTATCTAAAACTAGAAACTTGGGGTATTTAAAACTATCTAGGAAGAATAATAAATCTATAATATAAACCTTTTAAAACTATGGAAATTTAATCCTTACTATTTAGAATTTCTTTATTTAAATATCTATTAATAAAATTAATTGGGTAGTTTTGAATTAAACAGTATTTAGTAAAATGTTTATAATTTTTTATTTTTTCTGATTTATTAGAAACTAGAAATTTATTGCGTAGTGTGTAATTAAGGACAATATTTCTGAATATAAATACATGCACATTACTCTCCCAATGCGGTACTTTTATAATATTGAAATTAAAGTCTTCTCGTTTATCATAAATATTAGTAACTATTTTATAATCTTTTAATTTAATTTCTATATCAGGAAAATTTGCTTCGTAACTGTTACTATTTGTTTGTATTAAATTAAGATATTGTGGATAAAAATTAATATTAGGTATAAAGTTGTCTTGCTTGCCAAAAATGATTATATCATCTATATAACGAAAAAAGTAAAATTCTAAGTTGTCTGTGAAACAATTTTCAAAATAATGTAAATATAAATTGGCAAGACAGTTGCTAGCTGGGCCACCTTGTGGTAGACCCTTAATCTGTTGATAATAATTACCATTATGATAAACATAATTCTCTTTTAGAACTAACCTGAGTAGAGAACCAAATCTATCATATTTGACATTTTTAAGCAAATTATCTTTATGTAATTTTACTAGTGTTTTTATCATATCATCAATATTAATTGAGTTAAAAAGATCTTCAAAATCTAAGCTAAATACTGAAAATATCTTTTTATCTTTAATTTGTGCAATAAGTTCTGTACTATTTTTAAGAATGGCTGAAGTTTTTAGATTATTTATTGTATCTTGTAACATTTCATGTAGAATTTTGCCTGATTTGCTGATATATGTATTAAAACCATTAGTAACTGTTCTAAACTTTACTGGATCTTTATGAAATTTAGGAGTAAGAAATACATGTGGAAATTTAAAATTATTATTAATTTGTATTTTTAATTGTGTATGAAAAGCCAAAATTCGATTATATATTTCTCTATCAGAAATTGATGGCCTAATAAAAGCTGTATTATTTTCAAAATGTTTGTTGAGCATTAAACTATAATAATATTTACAAATGAAGGCAAAATTTCCAGGCACTTTATCAATATAAACTATAATAAATTTATTTTGTAATTTTTTAATCTGATTTTTAATATCATTAAAAAAAATGTTATTATCTGTACTAAAGTTATATTTATTAATCTGTTGTGTAATGTTACATTTAAACTCTGTGAATGCCTCTATAGGCATACTATATTTAATAGCAATTTTGTAAATGAATTGCTCAATATCATTATATAACTGATTTTTGATAATTTTATTATTATTGGAAATCATAAGTCTAAAACCAGTACCTTTATTCATTATATTTCTAAGATTATTGTCTTTACAATATTGAGATCACCAGTAATAACATGCTGGTGATAGTTATCTTTGAATTCTTTAAATTCATTACAATAACATATTAAATTTTCTTGCTTGATAGGTGCATTATAGTTAAAAATTGATCTACCTATTTTTTTATTATGTTTAAAAGCCTTTTTAGTAGTGATATTTTGAATTGGGAAAGTTGACATGTGTTTTTTAAAAATGCTAGAAAAATTAATATTATCAAAAGATTTATTCATATATAATAATGTACAATATTCTGTTGGATATTTTTTATTTACATTGACTTTTATTTTATGTTTATGCTTCAGAAATTTAAGAATGTCTCTTATGATATGTAAAGCATGACTATCTATAAATTTATCTGAATTTAGTATATTATCCGTAATACATATTTCTGTCTTACTTAATCCAAACATGAAAGATTTAATGTGCTTTATATTAAAATTGTTCTCGAAACTATTATATATATATATTGGGAGAATGTGAACTAATAGTGGGGATTAGGTGGAAGGAGGAACAGTTTGCTTCTTTTTTAAAAAATAAAAATCTGGAAAGCATCTCTTAAAAAAATTCTCACCTATATTTCTTTTAAAATGAATATATATATATATTCTCCGATCTTGCGTGCAATTGGATTTCAGCTCTTCTTCTCATCTTAAAATTCTCATTCCTGGAAAAACCCTACAAAATATCTTCACTGTCACTCTAACAACGGAGACAAACAAAGCATTCCGGAGGAGAAAAAAAGGGGGGAAAACGGGATTTGGCAAACATTCGATGCCAACTTTTTTCCTTCCGGTATAACGTTTCTTCTCTTCTTTCGAGATAAGGGCGAATCATGTAACCTTTACAGACTCTGTTCCTGCTTTTTGAAGACCTTTAAGGGCAGAACGGATCTTTACTCCGATGAGCTCTTTCTTTCTTCCTCCTGCTCTGGGATCAGAGAGGAAAATCCTGCTGGATCCTGTGCTGTTTCGAAAGAAAACTACTTCGTACGCTCATGTCTTTTTTTCGTAGTTGTTTGAAGATTTCGAATGGCTGAAAAGAGAAGTTCTGGTTATTTTCTTACATCTGAAATAGAATATTTTTATGCTTTATATTTAAATTTTCTGGAACGAATTTTCGAGCTGAATAATTCATCGCGTAAATTAAAATAGAGAGAAAAATCTTTAAATATTTGTAATGAGAGAGGTGCAAGAAGAAGAAGAAATGAAGAAATATAAAGAATAAAATTCGTTCTTGGATAGAATTTTTATTTCGTTATAGCGAACCCGAATTCGTGTTAATGTGAGAGGCAATCAGAAGAAGACATATCTGAAACTCACAGTTTTATCCTATTCAACTCCAAGTAGCCGCGGAAGCCTAGTGATCATGAGGGTCGGGGGTTTGAGTCCTGGTACATCTGAAGTCCCCCCGTACAGAAGGGATCGATGCACGTTAAATCTCTCGAGGCTCCATGTCCTCCCGTTGGTGTGGTAGTGAGAAGAGAGATGTGCCAGCTCAGGTGTCGTCCTTGTCATTTGACCAAGATTCAAAATTACGAGGTATGTCACCAATAGTCCTCGTTTCCGTAATAGTGCGGCGTTAAAATAGATCTCATTCCTTCCTTCCAATTCAATTCCTTATCGAATATGGTCTCAAATAACTAATGGGAACGAGTTTCCTTTGCGGTCTCCCCCAAAGGACCACCTGGAAGAGAACTAACGACGTCTCAACGGTCACTTAGCTTAGAGAGGTCGGATTGTGCTGTCTTGGGAAAGTAACCAAGGCAGCACAATCCGACGCTTGTGTTCCAATGCAAGTCAACCTTTGACTTCCCTCTATCTAGCCGATAGAGAGGTGACCGGCGTGGTTCCTACGCCTATCTCTGGCTTCAAAGTCCACCGCACGAGGGGTGACAAGGACCAATGGCCGAATTGTAATCCCAGCTACATCCAAACAGAAGTGATTCTGCGTCACGCGTGGCTTGGAAAAGCATGAGGTATTCCTTCTTTAAAGAGACATTAAAAGGGGAAACTCAGACACTTCAACACTCTACAACACCCCAATTCACTCCAACGGACTCTCCAATTGACTTCCAGATTCGCTTGGACTCTCCCACCTACAGTGACCTATCAAGGTTCCAGATAACAAGCATCTAAGCGCAGACTTTCACAGGAGGGTTCCAGCCTTAACAGGGACCTCAACAGTGCTGCAACTTTAGTACAGCACTAATTAATAATAAAAGTAATAATTGCTTAACATGAATATATGAAGAAATGCAGGGGCCTAGTTTATCCACTGTGGACACTGATAACAAAGGTCCGAGTCTTATGCGCAGCAGTAGCGTAACGTACACAGGGTTCTAGGGGGCCCAAACCTAACTGGCGCCTAGTAACTAACCCTTCGTAAAATCCATCTTGAAGACCCAAAACCTGACTTTGCAGGGGAGGGGGGAAGCAAATGTTCTCTGTTACGCTACTGATGCCCATAGATACGTTGACAATTCAAAATACAAGATATAAATCAAAATTAGCGCTAACTACATCTTACTGCTAACTTCCTCCTTAAACTCAATTCACTTAACTTCAAATAACAACAAGTCACGGTTCTTTTACAGAAAAAGATTCTTAAATCAAACAATCCGTTAAAAGTATCTCCCCTTAAGGATTAGTAAAAAGACCCAAAGTTGAACCGTTGCACCTTGTACAGAATTGTTAGTTATATTTAAAAAGCTTTAGAGGGATTCCAAAGAAGGAAAAAATTTTAAAACTAAGAAGCTTCTACATTTTTTTTTTAATTTTATAAAAAGGCTAATTGATGAAAAAAAAAATCAGAAAAATATTTGTTTTATCGGGGATTTTTCAGAAAATTTTAAAACTTGATTATTAATCAATTGCATATGCTTTTCACACATGGTTTTATCACAAATTTATATGGTTTAAATATTTTAGTACGTTTATAAATTTAGAAAACCACTTTGTAATATCTATACAACGCATTGATAGGTTGCTAAGGATTTTTATTCTTTAAAGTATATGGTAATAGATGAAAGGAAATGAAAAATAAAATCTTTGGTTACTTTTAAACTTCGCACTATCATTCTTACTATATTAGAAGAAATAAAGATTCCACTTCGGAAAAAAATAAATGATTTTTCCCCCTTTATAAAAATTTTATAAATCATTTTTAATTCTATCCATAAAATAAGTGTGTTTTTACTTGAAAAAAATTTCTTTTATAAAAAAAAAATTACTGTAATTATAAAAATTATTTCTAGATACTTAATTAAAAATCTCATTTTTTCTTGTCTTTATTATCAAATTTAGACTCTTAGTAAATCGGGAGCTTTAGGAAAATATTATTTTTACATTTCTGAAGATCTCTTTCATTTTTTTTCCCTTTCTCTTTGCCTGTCTCTCACAAACATTTCTTTACCAAATTCTTTTCAAAACTTTTTGAGCTTTCCATCCTTTGTTCGTACTTTTTACTGAACGATTCGTTTACACGGTTGCTCTATTAATAAACATGTCATTACAATTCAAGAAATGCGTTTGTTCATTCATATAAAAAGTTTTGTTTTTTTTTTTTTTAGTAAAACACATTTTAGAATTTTTTTTTTTTTAAAGATGGAACAGTCTCACCTGTATTTTCTTTTTAAAAGAAGAACAGAAAACTTTTCTTCTCCCAGATCCAATCTCGAATCAGATTCTACCTTTAATTTTATCTTTAAAGTATTACTAGAAAGGGAAAAAAATTTTTTACAAAAATATCCTTACTCCACACTAACAATGAAAACAAACTCTGGGAAACGAAAGAAAGGTAGAAAAGAGAAAAAAGAATCTTGAAAACATTCGATGCAACCGCCTCTTCTTTTCCTTTTCTTTTCACCCGTGTAATGTTCATTCTGAGATAAACGCGATCATGTAACATTCATAGATCGTGCTCCTGTTTCTCCAGATAATGTAACTGCGCATCAGATTGTGTGGATTCTCTTTCGGAATGAAAAGGATCTGCACTTTTCATTCCTCTTTTTCTTTTCTGGTCGGGAAAAAACTCTAGAGGAATTTTATACAGTTTTGTGGGTTGAGTTTTCCGTTGCATTTGTTACTCTTTTAAATATTTAAGATGCAAATTTTTTTTCATAGATCAGGCGGACATGAAGTATTCTACTCTTTGTTGTAACTTTATGTTTATATTATATATAATATAATATATATATACTTATACAGTCGACTCTCGATAATTCAAACCTTCGATGATACGAACCTCTCGGTAATTCGAAGTATATGCACAGCACCTAGAAAAACTCTTGATATTTCGAACTAAAACAATACGTTTTGGTACACTCGATATTTCGAAGTAAAATCTGTGGCCGGCCAGACTACAACACGCGGTAATTCGAAGTTATCTTATAAAACTCTCGACAATTCGAACACTCACTATCATGTACAGTCCTGTAGCAAATAGGTTGGAGCTTGTATATTTTGTTTTATGTTGTCTCTGCGTGTCTCCCCTGTAACGTAGTCTCTTTGATGACCATCTGTGGTCAATTAATTGGACAATAGAGCAACCGCACCTGTTGTCAGCTGTCTAAATCTTTCGTTTAACATGTGGCTTTGCTACACATGTGTTCAGAAAGGATGGTCCGCAATTGTGAAGAAGAGATGCGTGGATTGTTTATGAATGCATTGAATGTATTCTTTTAATACATGACTTTTAACTTCTGTAAAATATTTATACTGTACAATATGTATTTTTTAAAAATACTTTAAGATAATTTTATACATATGTGCAATTGGTGTTTTATTACATAGTTTCAAATTTAAATGTGTTAGAAAAAAAATTATCTTCGTGTATTTTGGGAATTTTTTTCTGCCCTCTTGATAATTCGAAGTTTTTTTATTGGTCCATCCAACTTCGAATTATTGAGAGTCGACTGTATATATATTGCTTTTAAGAAAAATATATGCAGAGTTTCAAAATTTCTTTTCGAAAGTTAAACACTATTTAAAGCAGATAGCCAACCCGCGGCACGCATGCCACAGTGGGGTGCAATGGAGCTGTAGCAGGGACACTCGGGGACTTATAGATAATTCTTTAAAAAATTTGAAAAGATAATAAGTAACCATTTTTTACAATTTTACCAAAGTGAGTACTGAGACAAAAAACCTCAAACTTTGAATCAAAATATGTTCTTTAATCAATGTTTTCTGCTATGAACATAATAAAAAAACATCACTCACAAAACTAGCTAATGTGTACCTATAATAAACTAATTTTTTTTAGCATCTGTAAGAGCTAATCCTAATATAGATGACTTGGTAAAAAAAGTAGTAATTCAAAAGTCACTTTAAGTAGATACTGGCGTTTAATAATTATTTTGAGTTAAATGATTCAAGTTACTTATTTTTATCTTATATCTAACCTATCTGATTGAACTTGCAAAACCTAAACTTGTACTTTCGTCTTGTGTATTATACTATTTTTAAATTTCGACTACATAGACTTGCATTAAAAAATGTGCTATTTGCGTAAAAATCCCATAATACGCTTATAGGTAACATTTTTTTTCTCACTTTTCCATGTTTATTTGTTGGAAAAGTTGAAGTGGCACGCATATTTATTTTATTTATCAAACAGCGGCACTCTTCCAAAAAAGATTGGTCACCCCTGATTTAAAAGAATAACTATGATTTGGAAAAGTATGCTGTTTGCAGACCTATGTACACCATGGTAAAAGTAACTCCTGCTCAAGGCTATAGAAGGCGCAAACGTAGATGATTCCATGGAAGTGATTTATGTGTTTCGATCATATAACAGCCTAATTAGTATGAAAAGGCATTATTGAACACTGCATGTAAGGTTTTAATACGCTGAAATGTTAATTTGCGTGACGTTATTGTGATTTCAAAATGAATGTTTCCAATCATGCTGTGGTTTTTATCATATGCGTTGGATTGAGATTTTCTTTGAAAAGCATTCTACGACGAAACTCAAAACTTTCACTGCAATAAAGGCAAAAAATTATAACGCCTACGTGAGAAGTTTTAACCAGGACAGATTAGAAGAGCGTCAGACCCTCTACACAATGTGGTTGAATGCGTAGTGGTCAAAGTAACGGAGGGCGATGCATGTGAAGTCGGTCGAGGCTCAAACGTCTTCCCGTTGGTGTGGTGTGGAAGTTAGGAGGGAGTGCCAGCTCAGGTATCGTTCTAGTCACTTGACCATGGTTTAAAATTACGAGGTCCATCGCCAAAAGCCATCGAGTAGCTCAGTGATTCCTAAAGTGGTCTATATAGACCCCCAGGGGTCTATGACAACTTGCAAGGGGTCCATGTCAGCGAAAAAATAATTTAGGGGTCCATGAGATGTAAATGGGGGTCTACGATAGTGACTCTGATTAAATCATAACAGGACTTTAAAAAGAAAATTTTATCAAGTGGAAAACAGATTTATTTATTTAACAGATTTATTTACAAAATTTATATACATGAAGTTAATTTGCAGTTACAAGAACCATCACACATTTCGGCGTTTCTTGCCAGAATGAAGCTTAGGAGTATAATATTGAACGGCCCAAATTTTCCTAGTTTCTCAATTTGTCACACACAATCTGCCAGGAAAAGGACGGTTTAACCTACGTTCAACATTTAAATACCATTTATTCAGATTTTGCAACTAGGTTTGAGAATGATTTGCCCATGGCAATACCCTAGTAGACAATGAATTAATAGGGTCGCATTGAAAGAAAAAACAAATATCATATTACAAGAGGAACTGATCGTAATAGTCACTAAGAAGATCTTAAAGCAAAATTTAGAAACACGGATATCAGCAATTTTGAAAGCACCAGATTCATTCCTCCCATTAAAAGCATTTGTTTGTTGCTTAGTTACTTAAGGTAACATTTATTTTATGAATTAATTAAATTTTAATTTAATTAATTAACAAGTGCGTCTTAGGTTGTAAAACACCATACTTCACTACTGTTAGAAAATTAAATCTTTTAAAGTAAGTATAGCTCTATACCAACTGTCAAAAAGACATTTAAGTTGATAAATTTGCAAAAATTCATTCATCAGGAAAATAGGGGTCTACCCAAAACCGAAAAACATGGCAAGGGGTCTATGAGACAAAAAAGTTTGGGAACCTCTGGAGTAGCTGAATAGTGCGATGTTGAAATCGGGTATAATTCCGCCACTTCTCAGTGTATTGGAATCTATGTATGGTGAGTGTTTGTAGGTGTAAAAATCATTGTTAAAAATAAAATTTCACATTTTACAATTATTATCTCTCTTGTATTTTTTTTTTGTTCCCTTGCAGAAGTAGTGGCCCTTTGTTGTCAAAACTTTAAACTGCATTTATTTTTGTCATGTCATAAAAAAAATCTTATGGGGATTATAAATTTGGATATTGCATGTCTTTCCTATCCATCTTTTTTTAATCAGATTTTAGTTTCTCGGCATTTTTTTTTCTTTTTAAACATTTCGCATTTAATTGTAATGCACCATTTTAATTTATGAAAAAAGAGAACAAATAAATGACTAATAATAAAATAATACAGAATTTTATTTCGTCGTCTTGGAAAAAGAGAGTTGAATTGTTTCGTAGCTTGAAAGCATTTTCATATTTCATGAAATGTATTTAAGTATAATAAACTTTATAAGATTTATAGAAAATATGGAAAAGAGATTCTTAAAATATTTATCATTACTAAAATATCTGAAATTTCATAGAATCCTTTTTTAAAACATCCTAAGTATGTAATTTATTCTATGTTATTGTTGTATTGGCATTAAAGTGATTTATATATGCTTATTTTGGCGCGTGGAATTTAATTAAATGTAAAAATACTATACAGCATGGTTGAAAAATTTTCCTCTACTTGTCTGGATTGTGATATTACAATAGTTAAAACCATACGCAAACAAAAACAGCTATTGCATTTTTTTTCAAATTTAATTCATAATGGCAAAGACAGTACAATCAAATGAAGAAGAATGAATTTGTATATAATACAAAAATTTAAAATATTCAGATGTAATGTAAGACCTATGTAATGTGTTACTTATAAATTTATGAACAGAATAGAAGGCACGTTGAAAACATAGTTTTAAAAATATTCCAAGAAATTTATTAAGATGCATTTCTGAACGCGCAATCAATTCTTACGCCATCCTACAAACAATTAGAAATCTTAAACGTTTCTTTATTAAACGAATGGGCAGAAGTGTACACAGAAATTTTTCAGAGGGGACGGGGTTCCAGTGTCGAAAATCCTCTATTCTCGTATCATGTTCCAATACGCTGCCAAATATATTCTCTTGATTTTGTCGATTTTCTGGAACAAAAAACAGAAAAAATTAATAATTAAAGGAATAATTAGCATAAATTAATAACATTAATTTTTATAGCAAATACTTAATTACATTTCATAGGATTATAATCAATCGAAAAAAAAAATCAAGGGCTTTGGGGGTCGTCAGGACCCGAGGATTCCCTCCCCCTTGTGTGGGCCACTGCGCATGGGTAAATGTTTGATAATGTATATTAGTTTGTAAGAACATATAAAAATTACTTTTATTACTTTATATTCAAAACCATTTTCAGAATTACATTTGCATTTTCCAGAATTAAACTTTTAATGACTGAATCATTTCCCTTGATTTGTTTTCTAAAAACGTTGGTTGAACTTCGTTAAATAAAATCCACAATTAAATTCGAACCCTTAATTGTTTTTTCATGACGGAAAAAAGAAACCCGTCGTTTCTTGAAACACAAATATTTAAATAGCATTTCTTTCTTCAAAAAAAGAGAAGAAAAAAATCCACCTGCGTTTCCTTTTCCAAACAGAAGGAAGAAAAAGAAATTTTTCCTGATTCAACTTGCAATAAGATTCTTTTTTTCCCCCTCCCTTAAAAAGTGCATTCCTGGGAAAAGCCTTCCAAAAAATTTTCCACTCTTCACCGACGGTGCAGACAAACAAAATGCACCCGAAAAAAGGCGGGAAAAAGAACAGGATTCGACGCCGCCTTTTATTTTTTCCCGCTTCTCTACGGCATAATGTTCCTTCTCAGACAAGCGCGATCATGTAACATTCATAAACCGTGCTCTTATTCTCAGAAGACCTCTAACGGAGCTTCTGAAAATGTGCAATGCGTATTTCTTTTGAGACGAGCTTTCTCTTATTGTGTTCCAGAATCTATTTGCAAAATCCTACCAGATATTTCGTTCTTGCTTTTGAGAGAATGGCCTGTTCTTTTTTTCTTTCCTATATATCCGTTTCTCTTTTCTGGATACCTTCAAGTACCACAGTCGTTTTGTTCAGTTATTTCAGAGATTACTTTAGCCAAAAAAAAAAGTTTTGAGTATTTTATTTTAGGCTTAAGTGGAATGGAGGAAGGTTAAAGGAATATATTGTGGAATATTTATAATGTATAACGTATAAATAAGGCCTGATTTGGGAAATAAATGGTATTTGGAATGGAAAAACAATATTTTATATATATATATAAAAGGGTTTTATAGGATATGGCAGATTCCTTCTGAAATACTTATCGTTAAAATCCCAGTTGCTGCTGTTATATGATATTACTTTCTTTGTATTAGTAAAAACTTAAGATGAATCAAGAGTATTTAATGCGTTAAAATATTGCTGAAAGATATATAATTAATAAAATGTGTTTATTAAAAATCAAACCAATCTTTACAAAATATATTATCAAAAGACTCTTATACATACTTCATCTGTGAAGGAAGACATTTATTTACACGTCTGCAAAAAGTATCTTGTTACGAACTTAACGTCACCAAAGTGTGTTTGTGTTCCCCTGGGGTAGAAGTACCAAACTGTTTTGATCACGTACCTATTAAATAATATATATATATACTGTATATAAGAAGTAGCCAATCTATATATATAAATGGATGTATATATGAAATCGCTTCACTCCAACACCGTTCAAGCGATCACAATGAAAATTGGCTTGTATATGTATTTTTTGTGGAAAAGGTTTTTATGCTATCCTCTTTGTTGCAGCTCCCCACCAGGTGGCGCTACAGTATATAAATTTCTCACCGTTCAATCACCAAGTTGCCAAAAAGGATGCCAACTTGTCTCTATCACCAACATTTCGCTACGTTTTTATTGAATCGCCATTGTAATATAAGGAACGCGGCGTTGCTTGCGTATATTATAATTTTAACATAAAATAAAAACAGTAAAAAGTAATATTAACGGATTACACATCTAGATATAAATTATTTACACTAGTTTCAGCGTTCATTACACAAAATTTGTCACGTGTTACTTTTGCTGGGCAGATATTAGCTTAGGAAGGTGTTTTCAAAAATCGACCCACAAGATAGTTACGGGGCTTTATAAGTAAAACAAAAAATCCTTTTTATCAGCTATTAGACCTTCAGACTTTAAATTTAACAAATACGGGGGTTTTTTTTTGTTCAGCTAAGATATACAAAAAACTTTTTTTTGTTTAATTTGTAATTCACGTAAAATTAACTCATTAAAAACTTCTTTACCCTTCAATCTGTATTGCTTAATTTTTCAATTCACCCGTGCGAAGAAAGGGTATACTAGCTAGTTATTATATAGCAAGGTAAGTCAAAAAGTAAAGAGACTGAATGACGTCAACACTTCTATACAACGGGGCACTTGTCTTTCCTCGAAGTCGTTGGTGTGTAGGAAAGGTGGACAGTGATTCGCTTTTTGTTTGTAGAAGGCGTGAAACCTGTGAATATTATTCATTGCATGCCAGCGCAGTATGGTGACAGCTGTTTATCTTGAAGCAAGATCTACAAATGGGTAGAGCGTTTCAAAAGGGAAGAGCTTCTATATGGCACGACGAAAAATCGGGCAGTCCATCGAAGCAAACCTCTAAGGGTCCACGTCGTTGAAGGTATAGTGATGGAAGGAATAGTTAGTATCCACGGCAATTATCAAACATTCCGCAAAGAAAAAGCGAATCACCACCCTTGTTCTCCCCTTGGTTCGGATCGACTATGGAGTTGCTACGTTGAACGGTCTTCTACACTCCAACGACAACGACGAGTGACATATTGTATAGAAGTGTTGCTGACTGCCCCTCATTCAGCGCTAGATAACAGCGCTGTTGCCAAACCTTAGAAAGGGAAATTGTCGAAGTTCCTTTACTTTTTGACATTCCCTCGTGTATATAATCATGAGTCTGTCTTTCTGGTACCTCCTGGGATACGCGTACCACACTTTGGAGATCACTACTCTAGAAAAGTGGTACCTGAGTCTCACTGGCGTAGCTAGTCGTGTGGGCTTTGTATCAAAAATTCCTAGAAGGATTGTTTGGGGGGGGGGGCATTAATGTTTCACGATCTTTTGATTACACATATTGGGGACCTTTGTAGCTTAGCATCACTGATATGGTATCAGTAGATGCGTCCTTGCTGAGTCTTTTGTTCGTTCTGTACTTAGGTTCATAGAGGTTGCACGTACACACAAATCGTGATTTATCTTCCTGAATTATTAAGAATGACTAAAGTGGAAGATCCTCCATGATTGAACTACATCCAAAATTATGATCTTTGGTTGGGAACCATTCGGATATGCTTGTTTATGGAAGTACCATCATTCTCTGTATGAAAAATTAATGAATATTCTACTTTAAAGACACATTCCATTTTCTTAAACAGCCAAGAAAAAAAAATTGCTGATGTATTTTAAAGCAAGTTAAGGTATTAATATTACAGGCATTTCAATATTTAAAGAGAATGCACTTGTTACTTTCTTTGTTTTAAATCATTCTAAAATGGAAATCTTTTTTTAGTTACATTTAACGAGATGTTTAAATAAATATGAAGTAGAATTTTTGTTGTGCATTTTCAGGTTCGAGGCCAATCAGCGCCGTACCAATCCTTCTGCTTATTCGAAGCAGGATCAGTACAGTTTTGAGCTACTGGTCCGAGACAGCCAACAAGTGGACGGTGGGATCTACTCTTGTGTCGCCAGGAACGACTACGGGGAACACAAAGGAGATGTCACCCTCGACGTTCTGGGTGAGTATCCTTTTAGCAAATAGAACATTTTTTAAAAACTTTCAGTGAAATAAACTTTTTTGTAATATTTTTTGCTGGTAGATTATAAGGTATAAGAGTACAAATCACGATGGCGGACGTGCGCTGTTCCCCGGTACGAATGAGCTCGTGTCCGTCATCCATGAACGCCTACAGACGTATTTGGGGAAGAGGTCATGCTTCGTCAAATGGTTGGTCGCCATTGTTGTATGTTCAATGAAGAAAGGCAGAATGCGGAGGTTGAATGTCGAAGTGAGAATGCACAAATCAAAACAACATAGCTTTACAAGCCAAGACGTTGTAGGACAGGCGCCTAAAAGTGTTAGGAGTGGCATTGATCATGCTCAAGCTCATCATATGTTCCTTAATGTATTGAGTTACTAAAAATGCATTTCCAAGGTAGGTGCGGAGAAATCTTTTATCCTGGACCACAAGAGTGCAAAAATGGGAATTAGCCTCTATCAATTGATGCGAAGGGACGTCTTGAGGTATGGGCCAACTGGGCCAGGGCCTCGGCCTCAATGAGGACTTCGTTTTGTTCTCGACTGACCTTAATAAGATCATCATTCGAATAATTTTAACGGTCAAATGCTATTTCCACTGTTTTCTCCGAAAAACTGGGAATTTTGAGCTATATGTCAACTTGCAATAGTAGAAAGACTGCATTATAATGTGATGACCTATCCATGTATATGCCTAGGCCTACCACTCCCACACCATTATTACTCATTCAGTCAAAAGGCGGCAGTCGGTTGATCTGGATTGTGCACTTGTAAGTCATGCACATTTATTTGTTTCGGGTTTCTATTTGTAAGAGTAGTTGACAACGTATGTAAATTTAAGGATCATAGGTGTGGCCTACATTTGTGTAGGGGGTCCAGGACCTACATTTGTGTTGGGAGTCCAGGACCTACATTTGTGTTGGGAGTCCAGGACCTACATTTGTGTAGGGAGTACATTTGTGTAGGGACTACTTTTGCTTAGAGGCCCAAGGCCTACTTTTGCTAAGGAGCTCAGAGTCTACTTTTGCGTAGGGGCCCAGGGCCTCAATAAATCTTAAGACGTCCCTGTTGATGCGGTACCCCCCAAAAAATCCCTAGCAATGAGATATGGGTGTACCACTTTACCCCGGAAACCAACACCTCTTCAATAAAGTGAAAGCATCCCAGTTCACCAGTGAGGAAAAAATTCTTCCAAAATAATGTTGAAGTGGAACAGGCTGTGTGACAATTCCTTGCATCACCAGGCACCGAGTTTTACCAGAGTGTTTTTTTTTTCGAATTGATTGCCCACAACGACATATGCCTTAATGTTGGTGGTGACTATGGCGAAAAATAGAGTGAGGTGGATAGTTCATAATGCTATGGTTTTATTTTGTTTTCTTTGCAATAAATTTTCCGTATGAAGAGAAAATGGCGAAATTTACTTTTGGAACGTCTCTGTCGTATATCACTTTTATTCTTCAACTCTATTTGGTTACATTTATTGATTCTTTTACAATAAATTTTTGCTTTACTATAATATTTTAAATGTATGTTTTAAATGTATGCCATAATTATTGTAGTTCTTTTTATAACTTACGAATTCAAAGTGTTTATGGAACTCCCATTTATCTGAATAAAGGAAAACTACATGAATGTTGCATTCTAAGTTTAATATTTATCTTTTATTGACATTTTTTAAAAGAAATTGTGTATTCACTGGTTTTTGAAAGGAAAATTGATGTTGTTTTTACTTATCCCGCCCGATCAATAGTGACTTCAGATCGAGACCCAGGAAACTCGTTGTGACACGAGATTACACCTTCTGTTGACCACAACTTTTGAGAACCATATACTAGGTGACTTCAATGTTGGGGAAGAACACGCCGGGTAGGGGGATCCTGGGGTCTACCACCCCCTTCCCCTACCACCAACCCATAGAAAGGACTTTCGGTTTGCCGAACATCGCCCCCCATACAATACACGCCCTATACATTTGTAAGAACCCATGCCTTCTTCGGAATTCCAATACGGGCCCTTAATTAACCATTATCCCGTCTAAAAGGCGGGAAAGTAAATGAAAACTGTTATATAACGAGTTAAAAAGAGATTTAACAATAAATGCTTTTCATAGCATTATGTCTGTAAATAAAACGATAAATAACATATTTAACACGGGGGAAAAATTTAAAAACTTTTGCAGAAAACATTTGTTTTCTCTTTTTGGTGATTAAGTCACCGGCTCATACATTTTTTAAAAAAATCCCTACATCATTGAGAATATAGTATATATTGGAGCATATATCAAATAACCCGTCTACTTTATTAAACTCTGGGAGCTTACCCCCATTATAAGGATGGTTATATCATTATCGAAGATTTAGGGATCTCTCACTTCCCACATTATTGGCTATAAAATGGGTTATTTTGAAACGTTGTAGCTATGTCTCCGAAGCTTCCTTGGTCGCCAATAAAGGGATAATCCATTTTATGGTTCAAGACAATAGATTCTCTCGCCACTATTTCACAATTATTGAGATTATCTTAAAGGACACTTTCCAGATTGGTATTTTAGGTTACGACTTTGGGCTTTATATGTTCTACTTGTTAGAAATACTGTACATGACGGAATGCTGAAAATATTCGAGCACGCATTGCGAAATAAAAATGAGATTTCTCAAGAATAAATGTAAGGCACTTTGCAGTAACTGGATCAGGGTAACAAAAACTCCTTTGCTATTATTTAACATTTTATACTTTTTTAAAAACACTTCATTGAAACACTAAAATTTTGCACCTGTAATTTTATTAGATACTTCTACATTTAGTCGATAATATAAAAGTTTATTTTCGTTAATTCATGTATAAATGTATTTTATATCAGTCATTTTTTGACAAGTATCTCGACTCCTGAACAAGATTAAGTCAATAAAATTATTTTTTAAATATTTGTTTTAACGAGAGAAAAAAATTATTTTTTGGCTTTTAGAGGAACATATCAACTAGGGATGTCTTAAGGTATGGGCCAACTGGGCGCGGGCCCAAAGCCTTGTCCACAATGGCGGTCTCGAGTCGTCCTCTACTCAGCCTTAATAAGATAATGATTCGAATAATTTCAACTGTCAAGTGTTATTTCCGGTTGTATTCTCTAAGAAACCAGGAATTTCGGACGATATGTCAATTGGCTACATATGATGACCATCGTCCACGAGCAGGCCTAGGCCTACCACCATACACCATCATTACTCATTCAATCAAAAAGTGGCAGTCGGTCGAACCGGTTAGTGAGATTGTAAGTCATGCACATTTATTTGTTTCGGGTTTGTACGAGTATTTGACAACGTATGCTATGCACCATCTACTTTTATGAGTCATGGGGGCCTACATTTTTGTAGGGGCCCAGAGCCTATTTTTGCTTAGGGATTCAGGGTCTACATTTGCGTGAGGGCCCAGGGCCTGAAGAGGTATTAAGACGTCCCTGATATCAACCGAAAAAATAATAATTATATATATATATATATATATTAATAAATTCAATATAAATGTCAATAAATTTAATAAACCTACTACAGAATACTGCATTTTATTATTCATGAATAATACATTTGATAAAGTTAATTTTTCTAGTGTTTTTAATAGACATTTGTCACTTTTTCCTGTTAGGAATGTAGTAGTTAAAAAAGCTTTTAAATATAATAAAACGATGGGCAGATTTATCTTTCATTACAATAATAGCTCACCTTCTCTTGACATAGATGACTGTAAATGTAAGAACTATCATGAATTTATTGATAGCTATCACAAACATGTAGTAACAGGCAATTTAAATATAGTCAAGGATGGAATTTTAAAAGATATCATGAGTAAAGGCACTAGTTTTAGATTAACAATTTCTAACAACAATAATACTGTTAAAAATCAAATTAATAATGATATAAATAATTTCATTACTAAATCTGCAGTTAAATATGGTTTGCCTTTAGAGGGGCATTTGATGAATTTAAGTACAATATTTTAAAAGACCTGATGAAATTTAACTATTGTTCTAAACCAGTACTCACTTATAAAGATGTAAAACAGAAAATTTATGATTTACAAAAGAATTTTATCATTGTTTACATAGATAAAGTGCCTGGTAATTATGCTATTATCTGTAAGTATTTTTATAATACTATGATTAATGAACATTTTTTAAACAATAAATCTTTCAATAGATTGGAATTGTCAGATAAAGAAATTACTAATCGAATCACTGCTATATACAGGAAATTGAATGTTTCCATTCATAAGATTAAGTTTCCATATATATTTTTAACACCTAAATTTCATAAAAATCCTGTTAAATTTAGAACAGTAACAAATGGTTTTAAAACTTATATCACTGCTGCAGGTAAAATGCTGCACAATATTTTGCAAGAATTCATCAATAAGCAATGTAATAAAGCTATAATTAAAAATAGTAAAGAAATTATAGATTTTTTTAAAGATAAAAATACTTATTCAGTTCATAGTTATGACTTTGAAGATCTTTTTAACTCTATTGATATCAATGATGTAATTAGGGTAATTTTAGATAATCACAGAAATTATAACCTTAATATTAATTTACAAAAATTTAGAACTCTAATAAATTTTGTCCTAAAAGAAAACTACATTAATTTTAATGGTTCTCTGTACAAACAAACCAAAGGTTTGCCTCAAGGTGGCCCTGCTAGTAATAGTTTGGCTAATTTATATTTACACTTTTACGAAAATAATTATATTATTAATAATTATTATTACATTTTTAGATACATAGATGACCTAATTATTTTTGGTAAAAATAATAATTATAATCCCAATATCAATTTTTATCCGGGATATTTAAAGCTACTTAAAATTAATAATAATCCTGTTAAAACTAATTACTTGGATGTATCATTATATATTAAGGACTATAAATTACATAGCAATATTTATGATAAAAGAGATGATTTTAATTTTAACATTCTTAAAGTTCCTTCCTGGAATTCAAACTTATCCATTTCAATATATCGAAATATTATTTTGAATTATATTTATCGTAACAAGGTATTAGTTAGTGATAAATCTAATATATATTTAAATATTAATAACTTTATTAAACATTGTATAGAACACAGTTACCCTCTTAAATTTATAAAAAGTTATATAACAATTAAATAAAAAAAAGTTTTTTCAGTTATACAGTTTATAGATAGATGGCGCCTCTAGCTAAGTAATTTTGTAATAATATATTTTATTAAAAATTAATCGTTTATGTCTGGATGGTATTTTTTATTTTCTATAAATTTTTAAAATAAAATATAGAAATTTTAAAAGTATATATATATATATATATATAGTAATATTGCTACTTTATCAATACATAATAATTATATGCGTTACTGTTATTGTCCATAAGAAGCGAATATGTATTCACATGGTAAGTCTATTAGTTTGGCTTTGATTTTAAATATTTTAGTAATTATTAAAGGCTATAACATTATAGTATTACATTAATAGATTATGGTTTTATCTATAATATAGTTAAACTTCTCTAGAAATTTATTGCTTTCCCTATGGCCCAGAATACTGGCAAATTCAGGTGAAGGTTAGCTGGCCAGAAAACTTTGTTTAAACCTGCATTCTTAGTTCCTAAGGCTGGGAGTTTGCTTTTAGTATTTCTGTGGCTAAATCTTTTCTATTATGACGATAGTTATCTTAGGTATATAACTATTTTTAGTATATTTTTGAAATATATATATATATATATATAACGATCTTGATATTAATTTAAATTCAAAGTGTATTTATTTTTCTTCGAAATATTAATTACGAATACCATTTTTCTAAACGCTAGTTTGGTTTCTTTTTTTCCCGCGAAAAGAATTAAATTCAGTGTTTTGACAAATTTATTCCTGTAAAAAGAATATTTTAATAGCTTACACGTGCCTTACTCAAAGACTGACTAGTACCGTTTTTCCCCTGAAACCACTTCCACAATTACTTAAAATAACTGCTCTTTCCATTCATTTTATCATGCCATTATAACATCCATATTATTATCCCAATTGTAATTCCCTAGCTGAGAGAATGTGAGGATTCTTCCCTCACTTTTTTCGAATTGTACTTATAAAGACTGAATACAAAATGGCCACTCTCTTGATGCTTAAATTACGTTAATAAATTTGTTTTCCTTCTCGGCTTTATTTTCACTGTACATTTATAAAATATATATTGTAATAATACATTTTTTATGTGAAGAAAATAATTTTTCATCGATTCAATTTAAAATTATCTGACTAAAACTATCCCCAAATAAGACATATTTCCACTATGTTAGCTCACACTGATACATATTACTCTGTTTCACACAATATTATTCTCAAATGACACAGTAATAACAAATAATTTTCTAGGTGCCTATATTGAAGATTTATTCAACCAATATATGTGTACTATCCAACCCGTCACTCATTTCGATGTCCAATTCAATTTCTAGAAACGTAATCGGACATAGAATTAGACGTCATAAAAGGAAAGGAAAAGCGCTCCACAAAGACATCCAACAACTTTATTACCGACGCTTTCCCCTCCAATAATCCCCATCCACCGAAATCCCCTAACAAATCCCTTTCTCCAACTCGCATTTCCCATAAATGTCCCATCACATCAGCTACACCACAAGGAAACAGAAGGGAACCGTCACAGCCTCCTGCCTTTCATTTCCTCCGATAAATAGTTCCGGACATTTCTCTTAACGTTCCATCCCTCCCACTCTCACCTCCCAACCCCCTTGCCAACAGACATTCATCTTTTCCAGATACGACAACTGCAAGTCCTTTGTCCGTCCGAATAAACACGGGACATTCCTTTGGAAGATTCCAATAATGAGATCTTTCTTCTTTTTCAGAGCCCACCTCTTCGCCAAGGGGTGTGCGCATCTCCGAGATCACCAGTCGGTCCACCCGGGTGTCGTGGCAACCCCCCCTCCCGAGCAACAGCCCCGTCCTCAAATACCACGTGAGATATTGGAAGAACGGAGGTAATTGCTTCTCTCTCTACTCTCATCTCTGTTGAAATCATTTTGTGATGTGTTTTAGGTGATCGGGTTTTGGGAGAGGAAAAGATGGGAAATTGCGCAGGTGCGGGAGGTGAGATAATTTTGTAGACATATTCACGATATAAGTAAATAATGAAGTGATTATGTGAAGAAGGATAAGGAGAAACTTAAGTAAAATTGTATTTATATCCTGATTTAATACGTTTTATTTTGTATCGGATTTTCGGTTATAACAATGACGCATGCAAAAGAATTTTGATCACACAAGGTAAAAAAAATGTATATAAAATAAAAACACAAAATACTTGGTGACAAAACGTTTATACACTGATAGACCAGGTGACCCAAATGTCCGCTAACATTTGAAAACTTAATAATTCACTGAATAATATAGAGCAGAGTGGTCTTCGAACTTTTCAACTCACGGAACCCCTAGAAATAAAGGGTGTTTTTGTGGCACCCCTAGAACTAGAAAGTATTTTCGTGGAACCCTATTCCACTCACACACTTGGAAGAATATATCTTAAAATAATATTTAAAGTAGATCAACAATAGATCAATGTAAAAGAAATTGAAAAGTATTGTATTTAATATTAAAATTTTTTGTTCTACTATTAATTTAATTTACACATTACTAATATTAATTTGTGATCCAAGTGTCAGCTACCCATGCATTATGTTCAGTAACTGGGAAATGTGCTTGCACTTTTTCACACAAACTGTCGAAGTCTAGGTCTCTATTGAGAATAACTGCAATCGCATTACATGTTCTGAGTTTCATTTGTTTCTAAACTTTGTTTTTGTAGCCACTCTCATTGAGAAATATTTTTCGCTTATGCACATTATTCTGAATGGCATTAAAATGTTTATAACTGTGTGAGAAATTCCGTGTCTTGCATGAATTTGCAACAAAATTTAGGATCTATCCTTGCTTAAATTTACATTTTTAACATTGAATCTGTTGATAGGTGTTTTTAATACACTCATGGGTCCATAAATTAAGGATAATGAAGTTCAGGCAAAGAAAGAGACAGAAACAAAACAAATTTGTCTTATTTGTAAAGCCTATTTATTACACAAAAGGTAAAGAGCAAAAAAGATGCTATATGTTTGACATAATTAATAAAAATTGCGATTTTTACTCCCTGGAGCAAATTTCAAAAAAGAACCTATTTACAAAAAACAGTATAACATGGTTAGTATGATGGTTAATACGGGAGTATGTCTCCCGGACGATGCAATACAGGCCTTACAACGCCTACGCATGCTGAGTATCAAATTATCAATCTGATCTTGGGGAATATTACACCACTCATCAAGCAATGCCCTCCGAAGTTCCGGTAGACAGGTGGGAGGGGGTTGACGGGCTGCAATTCGTCGGCCAAGCATATCTCACACATGCTCTATTGGATTCAAGTCCGGTGAGTATGCTGGCCAATCCATACGGGTGATATCCTCCGATTGAAGGCATTCGTCTACAATGTTTGTACAGTGAGGACGGGCGTTGTCATTCATAAACAGAAATTCAGCACCCATGGCGCCCCGAAACAAATGTTGTTCCAGAATGACATCCCGATAGATGTGGCCTGTCATCGTTACACTCTGAACATGCAGGTCAGTTCTGGAACCAAGAATAATTCCTCCCCAAACGAGCCATCCTGCACCACCGTAACGGTGTCGTTTAATGGTGTTCTCTTGGTGGTAACGAGTACCTGGCGCTCTGCATATGAAAGTCCTGCGAGAATCAGACTACAAACTAAACCTGGACTCATCGGAAAATATCACACAAGACCACTGTTGCGGTGTCAACAATGCATGCTCTCTACTCCAGGTTAATCGCAGGCGACAGTGAGTTGCGGTAAGGGGAACACATCTGACAGGCCTACGAGCATATAGACCAATGTACCCTAAGCGTCTGTACACGGTCTGCCTTGAAACTGTCGTACCGGTAGCTGAAGAGATCTGACGAGATAGGTCTGATGCTGTGCTCTGTCTGTTTCTTTTGGCAGTAACTACAAAATACCGGTCCTCATTCGGCGTTGTAACTCGGGGGCGACCTGTGCTGTAACATCTACTCACATTACCATCATCTTGGAATCGTTGCCAAAGCCTGGAGATGACACTCTGGGCGATTCCAAGTTCCTCGGATACTTCTAGCTGGGTACGTCCACATTCCAGTCGTCCGATAATTGTACCACTTAAAATAATCATCCAAACGCTTCCTTTGTGCCATAACTATGCGGTTATTACACTGAAAGGCTTTTAAAGCGCTAGTGAACAATTTTACTTCTTTGCCACCATTCCTTATATTCCCCTCTTTTACACTCTCGTCATTGTGACGTACTATCCGCACCATCTGGTGGTTTCCTGTAATTTGCATATTCTTCTTCAAGATGTGTGTGATAATTCTACAGGTGAAATTTTTATTTTAGAGTTCAATTTCTGTGTGATTCTGAATTATCCTTAATTTATGGACATGAGTGTATATAAAAATGTGCATTGTAATATAAAAATGTGCATTCTCCATTAGAAAACTATATAGTTTTGCAAGACATTGTACTAAAGGAGTATAAAACTATCTCGTGAACTCAGGATAGTAAACAACAAAGAATCCACAATCTAATAAGTAATATGTTATTTCAATTTTTCATACCTCCTTTTAAATTCTGTTGTCTGGTTATCTTGCAATTACAATTTTTTTTCAGTTCTAATCATGTTAATTCATCGCTCTCTTGTAGAGAAATTTTGATTATATATATATATATATAGCAAAATAAAGTTATATATAGATACAGTAGCACACTTAAGAATTTTTCAAGGGAGGGGGACCAGGGTCGAAAGTCCACTATTATCGTATCATGCTCGAACATATTCTTTTGATTTCGTCGATTTTCGGTAACAAAAAACAGTAAAAAGTTAATAATTGAATGAATAATTAGCATTAATTAATAAAATTAATTATTAATAGCATATACTTAATTAAACTTTACGTACTATATGCATAGGATTATAGCCAATCGAAAAAAAATCAAAGGCTTGGGGGGGGGTTCGGACCCCCTTGTGTGCGCCACAATATGGACAAAATCGTCAGTTTCAATGACAGGGATGAGCTTTTAATTCATGTGAGTATACAAACATTTTAGAGAACATGAATCCATTTTGCATACTCATTTATAAGTTTATTTTTATTGTAACTCGTGGAACCCTTAGGTATGCTTCGTGGAACCCCAGGGTTCCGTGAAACACAGTTTGAAGACCATTGATATAGAGAGATGTGTAAAAATTGACACACATGCTTTAAGTAACATGGTTTTTTTATTGAAACCAAAAAAAGTGCAAGAAAGCGCCAACATATGGCTTTGGACAGCAAAACGTCAAAATCGTGTATAAAATGAGCTGTAGTCAGAGAGGAAACAGAAATTGCAGCGTGTTGACTTTACCAGGAAAGGCATAGTTGGAAAATTTGTACTCTCGGAAGGGAGAATCTGTTCTTTATGATCCTATCATCTTGAGAAGGGTGTGTATGATCTCTGGCGCTTGGTGAGGATCGCGTGCGAAGCCGTAAATTTCATTAAGCATGCCTCCTCCTTGATCCTCAGACCTCAATGGGTGTGATTATTGGTTGTGGGATTACCTGAAATCGCTAATCTACCGCGATCGTCCAACCCCATTAGGGATGCTAAGAGGCAACATTCAACAGCAATTTCTCACCCTGAGTACATATAATCTGTACAATGCTGTTCACAACATTTTCCTTCGACTGCAGATATTGTTGATGAGTGACAACCTATATGTTGGCATTTGTTACAAAGAACTTCATTTATTGCTAAAAATCAGTTGTTCTGCTAATTATTGTTATACAAAGCACCATCTTTTGATCATTTTTGTTTTTATTTGGCTTCAATAAAAAACCCATGTCATTTCAAGCGTGTGTATCAACTTTTACATTTCTCCCTACATTATTACTAGAATTATTGAATTTTAAAATGTTTAAGGATTTTTGGCTCACCTGGTATTTTAATAACGTAGCTTAAAAAAGGTTGATAATGTATAATATAAATGATATCGAAAATGCAGTACCGAGAAGAAATGACGAAAGTCAAGAAACAAGTTTTATATATATACATATACAGTAACGAACCATAAGTGATGTTTATTTTGTCATGATAATCGTAACACAGAATAACAAGTAATATATGAAAAAAAATTAAGTCGATTCCTACTTAGGTCAACAAAGAAATTTTTTATTTTAATTACTTTTTATTAAATAATTACAATTAATATAAATATGTATATACACATGACAGAATCACAATATTAAGTGGCAAAATAGAAAGCGATTTTCCTTGCAATTTTCCATTCTATATAGGGTGTTGAACTATTATTTTTGTTTGTTGCTATTTATTCATTAATTAAATTTAATTACTCCAATAAAATAGTATAGTATAAAAAATTACATTCTCAGAAATTGGACCATCCTATGTAGGATTCGAACCCACGACCTTTGAATTAGACGTCCAACGCGTTACTCATTGCGCTACAGGGATACAATGAGCGATTTTCCTGTTAAAATATCGTGTTTGGACTATTATTTTTGTTTGTTGCTAATTATTCATTAATTTATGAATTAATATTTGAAAACCCTGTATTAACATCAAGTGTCATCCACTACAAGTTTAAAAAAATGTATTTAAACTTGAATGGATAAATAGAAGGCATTTTATTAACGATTGAAAATTGAACAATTTTTAAAAAGCTACATTTTCGTTTTCGGGGACTAAAAAATTGCAACGAAAGATTTGAAAAGTGAGTGAGTGATTTTTAAATTCGCACTGTTCGCCTATTTGAGGGTTTTTGGCGACGGACCTTGAAATTTTCACCCATGGCCAAGTGACGAGGACGACACCTATCTCTCCTAATTACCACACCACACCAACGCAAGAACAAATTTCGAAAAAGGGAGTTTTAATGACATAGTTAAAGAAATCACTCACATCACGTGCATACACACACTAAGTGCTATCGTCCTGAGGGAAACAGGAAATTCCCATGGGGATTAAGTTATTCACTCGATAAAAGCCCGTGCAACGCCGGGCTAAGCGGAGAGGAAAGAAATAAAGATATCAAAGTAATTTTGAAAAATAATATTGGTAGTGCTGATTTTGTGAAGAGAACTGAAAATGTTAAACGAGAAAGCCATGACACGCACTCACGAACCATGCACTCACATCGTACGCGTCACACCCACACAAAAGTGCTGGCGTCAAAAAGAAAGGAGGAAATTAACATTTGGATTAAGTTATACCCTCGATAAAAGCCCGTGCAACGCCGGGCCATGCCAGCTAATATATATATTATAAAATAAATAAATATATATATAGGGAGAGTGAACTAATAGTAGGAATTAAAAAGAATGTAAAAGCTGCGTGTAACACCATCTACTGAGAGTGACCATCAACGGCGATACAAGATGCAACACGCCTAAGTACAAAATCAATAAGAATATGGATATCTCTCCATCCCTTATCAAGCATTCTGAATGCAGCGGTGGCAGGACATGCAAGCAGTGTCCCAACTCAACGTGCGCCCAAGAGGTGCACATTACCCATCATTTACACTGCTGTTTGCAAAAAATACACCATGAAGGAATCATCAGAATTAAATGAACTTTGTAGCAAATATCAATTATAGGATGCTACGTAAAATAGTAAAGTTTCAGAGCCACCGCGCATGCGTGGCGTACGCAGCGCCCTCTGAATTGATGCTGAAAGAGTATAAATATAGGGCTGTAGTGGGACGTTAAAAATAGTTAATGATTGTTTGTTAGTGGCGAACGTTTAGTGAGACCTAAGTATGCCTCCACGATGAAATTAGGAGAAATTTCAACAAAATGAGTTTGAACGGTGGGGGATTATCGGCCTTCTAGAAGGAGAGTTTTCCTGTCGCTCAATAGGAACTCGTGTGCAGCGGAACAGTTCCACAGTGATGCGAGTTTGGAAGCAGGGGATTGTTGAGCCCCGAACAACTCAAAAAACTGGCAATGGACGATGGAGGGTGTCGTCAGCGCACGACGATCGATATCTGCTCCGCATGGCGGTGAATGACTATACAGCTTCCTCCAGGCAGTTGGCAGCACGTTGGTCTACTGCTACAAGTGTACTAATGTCGGCTTCGTCAATTCGTCGACGTCTGCTGCACCATGGATTGCGTGCAAGGGTACCTTTATACAGGATCCCCTTCACGGCAAACCATCGACGTCTGCAATGGGCTCATGAGCACAGAGCCTGGCAAGCTGATTGGCATCAAGTTGTCTTTTCAGATGAACCATGCTTCAATTTGTGGAACCATGATGGCCGCATTCGTGTTAGACGCTTGCCGGTGAACACTGCCTTCCAGAGTGCATTATCAAACGACATAGTGGCCTAACACCTGGAGTTATGGTTTAGGGTGCGATTTTTGTATCATGGACGATCCAATTTACTACGAATTGAGGGTAATCTGAATAGAAATAGGTACGTCTGTGAAGTGCTACAGCCCGAAGTCGTTCCCTTTCTTCAAGGCATCCCTGAAGCTATCTTTCAGCAGGATAATTCACCCCCACATGTTTCAAAGACTGTTCGAGACTTTTGTTCAGCCCAACACATGCAACTTCTTCCTTGGCCTGCTTATTCATCGGAAATGTCGCCTATTGAGCCAAAAGCCCTCGTGCAGCTGAACAGTGCGACGTTAATATTCACTCACTCACTCGGCTATTGAGCACGTGCGGGATTTGGTTGTTCGGCGTTTCACTCGTGATCCGCGTCCTGCAACTTCAAAAGAACTTTTGCTGCACATTTAAACTATATGGAATTCTCTTCCGCAAGCAAACATTTAAAATCTGTTCGACTCCATGCCACATCGTATAGCAGCACTTATTGCAGCGCGTGGTGGCTACACCAAACACTGATTTCAGACACTTAATATTGTTTTTTTGCTTTGAAAATTTCATCATTTATTTGTACTAATACAAGTCCCTTGTGCATTAAATTTCATTTAATTCTGATGATTCCTTCATGGTGTTGTATTTTTTACAAACTGCAGTTTATATTACTAGGTGAGGAATGCCTACCCTAAAATTTACATCCATTTTTACTTGGTGTTGTATTATTAATGTCACCTAGTGTAGTACATGCTGAGATAAAAATCAGATGATTTATATCTCTAATATTATGTTTCCAAAATATTATTTGAAAAAATCAATTTTATTTATGTTCATTATTGTAGTTTTATCGGAATTTTTTAATATACACTGCTGGCCACCGTAAATGCAACACCCTGAAGGAAGCACGCAAATAACATGAAATTTACGACATGCATTAGCGGAGGTGAGATGTGCAAATGATTAGAATTTCAGCGCAGACACACATCACGCACGCCTGTGGTGCCACCTTAAAGCGCTATTTAAGGCTTGGAGATTTCGACGATTTCAAGTTCGGCAATTGTGTTTGACTTGTGGTTTTTTCAAAAACGATCAGTTATGTCTCGTATAAAACAGCGATCAGCTTTTGAACAAATATCCGAGTTCGACAGAGGAAGGATAGTGGCCTACCTAGATTTTAGATTATCTTTCAGGGAAATCAGTAGTCGCGTGTTGGACGAAACCAAACAACTGTAATGCGGATATGTGACCGTTGGATGCAGGAGGGTACGACGGACCGACGGGGTCGATCGCATCCACCTCAGTGAACCACTTAACGTGAGGACAGGCAAATTGTGCGCATGGCAGTGACGGATCGCTCAGTCACATCACGAACCATAGCACAGCACATTGAGCCTGTAACGCATCATTCAGTGTCTGCGCGAACCATTCGACTCCGTTTACAGCAGAGTGGTCTGTCCGCAAGACGTCCATTGCTTGGTCTACCCTTGACAGAGAACCACATAAGTCTCCACCGCCAATGGTGCAATGAAAGAAGGATGTGGGCGGCAGTATGGAATGAAGTTGTCTTTACTGACGAGTCACGGATCTGTCTGCAACACCACGATGGTCGGATTCGAGTCTGGAGACATCGTGGAGAGAGAATGCTGAACAGCTGCGTTATGCACCGCCACACTGGTCCTGCACCGGGTATTATGGTATGGGGCGGTATTGGATATCACTTTCGCACTCCTCTAGTACGCATTGCCTGTACTTTGAACAGCCAGCGCTACATCTCCGAGGTGTTGGAGCCAGTTGTCCTTCCTTACTTTCAGGGCTTGGCCCTGACAACAGGATAATACGTGGGCAGGATAATGCGTGACCACATGTGGCACGCATTGTCCAAAGGTTCTTCGTTAATCACCAGATTGAATTGCTTCCCTGGCTGGCTCACTCTCCGGATCTTTCGCCGATAGAAGACATGTGGTTCATGGTTGCTCAACGATTGACTCAGATTACACCCCCCCCCAGCTGCCACACCAAATCAACTTTGGCAACGTGGGGAAGCTGCTTGGTCTGCTGTACCCCAAGAACACATCCAAAGTCTCTTTGAATCAATACCGAGGCGTGTGGCAGCGGTGATCTCCAACAATGGCGGCTACTCTGGCTACTGATTCTGGCAGGAACCACACTTCACAGAAGTCTATAAATTTAATCATTTGATACTTGGTCAACATGTTATCTGCAAAATAAATTTTGTTGTGCTATCTCTTGTCTTTCTTTGTGTTGCATTTACGATGGCCAGCAGTGTATTTTGATAAGGCGAAAAATGTTAAAATCCGTAAAAAATCATGAAAAGCATACATTTTGTTTCAGTAATATTTTTAGTTATACAATTTCTTTTTTATTTAATGTTTTGGGATTGAGATATTTTTATTAGGGATACTTCAGTGGTACTGAGTAAAAACTCAAACGTTAAAGAGAAAGGGTTTTCGAAATACTAAAGATTATATTTTTTTGTTCGATTTTCAGAAAAATCAATGCAAATATTTTTATAATGCTCGTTAAAATTATATATACAAACTGTTCTTGAAAAAAAAACCCATAACTTCTTGAATAATTAAAATGTGTCACACTGTTTTATTCATATATATTGAAATTTTAACCTGTGACTTAAAATAATGTTTTAATAAATTATTTATTGAAACTGACACAAAAGTAATATTTAAAAAAATTGACATTTTTTGGGAATGAAATGTTTAACGTAAAGAAAAAAACAAGAACAATATTTTGAACTTCGAAGCCTAGGTTTTATCTCTTTTAAAAAATGCTTTAAAAGTTTTTCCATTCGAGAATTTTTTTAAAAAAATTAATTATCACGTTAATCAAAAACATGCATGCGAATATTTTTATCATACAAAAATTTTATAGTTTAAAAATGTATCTCTTTTAAATAATATTTATAAATATATTAATATTAGAGTAAATGTAAAAATAAAGTTTAAATATATAGAATATTTCATTTTACCCAGCAAAGAATGTGTATTTAAATATATATTGTATTCATTTTCATTCAAATTTTCAAGAGAAAACCTCAAAAAAATTATTAAAAATTAAATAAATCAGAAATACAATGGAAAATTTAAAAATAATGTAAATAAAATTTTTTGCAACTTTTAATTGTTCTACGGATTTATGCAGTTTTTACCCAGTTTCTACTATTTATTCTTATTCCAATTCACCAAACGATAATCTATTATTTCCCTCCATTCATTTCTCTTCGATTTCTTCTTAATTCCATTTTTTATCAAAGAAAAAACTTGATATTAATTATTTATTCGGAAAAATAAAAAGGAATAATAATTTAAAAAAAGAAAAAAGGGAAGTCGCAACGAGGGATGCAATTAATTTACCAAAATAATGAGAAGCTTTTTTATTCCTTTAAAGAGTTATCTCAAAGGAAAATTATTAATGAGCTGTGTTATAAAACTTATTCTGATAAGAAAAAGAAAATATTTCATTGAAATACATCGTTTGGAATTTCTGAGAGTATACGATATCATTTGTTCTTAAACTTGAAAGGTAAGATCATTATTTTGATCTCTCAGAGAATTCGCCATTAATTTTAGAGTACCGCTGGTAATACATATAAGTAAATTTTGCCACTCCATAAATTAGATCTCTTAAGAATTGTAGCTACATTTATGTTTCTCAGTAGTATTATTCTTATGAAATAATGGCTAATTTATATTTAAATTCTAATTAATAGCATTCGGTGAGTAAATAACTTTTTTAATTTTAAATTTGTACTAACCGTTACCCGTCCGCTTCGCTGGATATTTCATGATGTTGTATGGCTGTATATACTGTTCTGAAGTTCATGTCTTTATCAGTAAGCTTTCATACATGTTGAAAAACATTTTTACACCTCTTGATCTAAAAAAAGGCCTGAATTTCTCGAGTTTATTTAATTTTTATACTCCCACATCCCCTCATGAGAGTTGATTCTAGTAAAACCCGTTCTTAGTAGATCTATAATCAACAAATGTATTTTTCTTACCGAATTTAAAATTTAAAATCTGTACCCTCTGATAATTCAAAAACGAAAATCTTTTTTATCTTAACCCTCATGACCTCCTTTGGGAATCTGTTTCCATAAAATCCGTTCTTAGTGGATGTCTACTCAATAAAAAAGACACGCTAGATAAATTCCAAGTATGTAAGCTTAATAGTTCAAAAATTTAAATGCTGATCTACAACACCTTCTAACTCCTCGTAACCCCCATGGATTCGAATTTCTCAAAATCCGCTCTCAGTGGATCTCCACTTAACAAAAGAAACATACTTACCAAATTTCATGTCTGTAGGTCTAATTGTTTGGGAAATATCGTGATATGTGAGTTTCTTTTCTAATTTATATATAGAGATACATATCCAATATATTGATTGGTCCATTTTAATTATGTTTAAGTGAAGAATTTAACATAAAAATCGTTATTGATATTGTAATTAAAATTTGGACATTTTAGTTTTAAAACAATGTTGGGTTTCTAAGGCAGTTTTTATAAATTATTTACAATAAAATATAAATTCCAATTCAATTATAACAATAATATGTGTATGTATTGGCTTTTGTGTATTTAATATAAAAAAATTTTAATATGTATTTTGGTCTTATTTTTCAATCCCTACTATTAGTTCACACTCTCCCTATATATATATAGTCAAAAATTTTCTACAAGAGAGAGAAATGAATAAGCATTAATCAAATCTGAAAAAAAAATAGAAATTGCAAGTTAAACAGACAATAGATTTTAGAAAGTATATATGAAAAAATAAAAATAATAGTGTTAAATATCAAAATATGGATGCTATAGCATTATAAACATTGCTGACTTTGGACAGCTTATATATAAAATAATTGAGCCTGTTTTGTGGCCCACCAGCCTTCCTCCTTTCTGTTAATAATACTGGGCAAAAACCTATTGAAAATAATGGATATAGAATATCTAAATCCATTACAAGAAAAAAGTAACTTACCTAAAAATTGCATTCAAAAATGCAGAAAATGCGCTAAATCTGAGTACAATAAACAAGTTATTGCCAGATTCTGGACCAAATGCAAATTCAAAGCATGGGAATGGCCGAATAGTTGCACTTAGCAAAAGAATGAAAAAAATAGAAATTAAAAATTGTAAACATACTACCATTACCTTAGGGACACTAAAATTATATATATGTGTAATTTAAAAAAATAAGTAAAATTTTAAAAAATTAAGAGAACAAGTAATTTTATCTAAAATTAGAATTTGGAGGTAACTATATCTATCTAGGAAAAATGATAAATTTATAATAATAAAATATTAATAAACTATGGAATTTATTCCTTACTATTTAGAATTTCTTTATTCAAGTAACTATTAATAAATTTAATTAAGTAGTTTTGAATTAAGCAGTATTTAGTGAAATGTTTATAGTTTTTTTTTTATTTTTTCTGATTTTTTAAAAAAATTATATATATAACTTGTTCAAATTTTCAGTCGTTAATAAAATACCTTTTATTCCTCCACTCAAGGGCAAATACATTTTTTAAAACTTGTAGTGGAAGACACTTGATGTTAATACAGTTTTTTTCAACTATTAATTCATTAATTAAATTTTTAAAAAATGGATGTAAATAGTTACAAACAAAAATAATAGTCCAACAGCATATATGCAAAGGAAAATCATTCGTTGTGTTCCTGTAGAGCAATGAATAGCGCGTTGGATTTCTAATCCAGTGGACTTGGGTTCGAATCCCACTTGGAATGGCCTAATTTCTGAGAATGCGGTTTCTTTTTTACTATACTATTTTATTAGGATAAATGAATTCAATTTTTGAATGAATAGTAACGAACAAACGAAAAAATAGTCCAACACCATACTAAGAAAGAAAAATCGTTTTCTATTTTGCCACTTAAAATTGTGATTCTCTCATATGTATATATATATATTTATACCAATTGTAATTATTTAATAAAACGTAACTAAAATAAAAATTTTCTTGGTTGACTTAAGTAGGAATTGACTTTAAAAAATTTTTTTATATTATTTGTTAATCATAACGATACTTTTTTCAGAAAAACATCATACGACTTAAGTATGCAATAAATATTTACCTTTATACATGCAATTCTTCTATTCGGAATAAATGATGTTTTCTTAGAGCTTTGTAAACGAAAGAAATGGAAGGCTGATAAAACCCTTCAGCAAATACTACGCCCCCAATTCCCGAAATTGCGTTCGAACTCAATAAAATAGGCTTTACGCGTATTTACGTTCACAATAAAAATATTTCACTCACTCAATTGTGTCTCTATAGAAACAACGAAGTAGGAAACTATTGAACCTAGAGACAGGGGAGAAAAGAATATTTTTTTGCGTCAAAATATAAAATTAAATTTTGTGGTGCAAATCTATCCTTTGCCTTTTTCTTTGCTTGATGTATTTTTATATATTTAATTTAAGGAAATAAATATTAAATTCCCTCGCCTTTTTACTTTGTTCCTTAAGTTAGTCACCCCCCCCCCCCACCCATCCACAACAACTGAAATTTTTTTTCCTTTTTCGTCTGAAATAAATTTATTACATGGAAAATCATTTAACATCAAACTGAGGGTACTGAAATATTTTTTCGTGTTGAAAGAGTTCCGTATTAAAGAATATTGCAAAAAAAGAAAAACATATATTTAAGGTATCCGAACACGTTCAGGGTACTTTTTAACAAAATAGCATACTAAAACATTATAAATGCTCTTTTAGGACTCAATGCCAATAAATATTACTATTAAACTATCAAAATTTAAAATAAATTACCTGAATTTTACAAAAATCACAATTATAAGTGAAATTTTAGCAATATTTTTAAAAAACTTCAAAGCAGTTAGAAAAAAAATAATAAACATATATTAGTAAAAGTATTACTAAAACAAATTAGATGCATTTATCTAGAAAATGTACTCAAATTTTAATTTTTTATTAAAATTTGAAAATTTTAGAGCTTATTGAGTAAACGTTATAAGAAATGTTACATTTTTTATGAACCATTATTTAAATAACAAGTCATAACTTAAAAAGTATTCATACAGTAAGAAATATTTTAGTACATTCTCTAGAAAATAACATAAATATCAGGTTCAAAAAGTTTTATAGAAATACATTCGTAATATTTTGAGTTATCAGACTCGCCATGATAGATTTTGAGCAACTTAAATGCCCACTTCTGGTAGATCAAAAACCCACTTCGGGTTTTTCTAACTTTATAAAATTGATTGTAACTTGGCCTCTAGGTAGTGTAGAAACAAAACAAAGTATGTTTCGTAAAGTCAAAAGATAGCTCTATTCAATAAAATAAAAAACAAAAATATATGTCGACTGAATTTGGTCATTTTCAACGTGTTCGGATACCTTAACAAAATTCAGTTTATTAGAGTACATTTGATTTACATAGATATGTATACATACATATATTTAATAATAAAATAAAAACATTCACAGGAATTTTAATACAAAATTTTCTAAATTTTCTGAAAAACAAAGCATTTATTGAGTTTTTGGAAAACAATCTGGTATTTTTCTTTTCATTGTCTTTTTTAGCATCATATTCTCAAGAAATTGTTCGATATCGTCCATTTTGATATTCGATTAACCTATGAAATGGGCATCTAAATAACTGCGCATACTTTTCATGATGTTCCTTATTTCGGATGACGTGGGAACAGGAACTGCATTATTCATTTAATTTTCATAGTCGGAACCTGCATCATTGATATTTTTTAAACTTTGAACAAACTCCAAAATGTCCTTGTCTGCCATAATTGGGGGTGTACACACATTATCATCACCCACTGTAAATAATTCTTCCGATGATACAGTACGACAGTCCTATAGTACAGAAACTTTTTCAAACATTTCATTAAGTGTCGACTCAGTTTAAATATCCTCCTTTTCCAGAGATGAAATCTTTTCGTGTTAAGCGATTTTCGTTTCGTGCTATGAGAAAAAATGTATGAAAACGCATAGTAGTTTGTCGGGATCGTTTTTTTCGTGCTAAGCGTTTTCGTGTTAAACGTATTTTATTCTATTTTGAATGTTAGGTGTGCCATTTTTTGCTAGGTCTTTATGAAATGGCTAGAATATTTGTCTCGGAAAGAATTTATAATGTCGGCATCCATCCCATTTTATATATTTTTTTTCAACATACATGACGTGAATAAAGTAGTCAAGTGGTCAAAGACGTGAGTTCGAGTCCTGGTGCTACTGAAGACCACCGTATAGAGCATGGGTGTTTAAACTATGACCGTTTGAGGGCCACAGTACAACAAAAAAAAATTTCTGGGCTGCACATACAATATTTTTTCAATGAATTGAATTAAAATTTAACTCTATGTAGTTTTATTGAAATAAATTGACTTCTTTTTATTAGAGTTTTTTTTAAAAATTTGAATTAGATATGTATGGGTACACATTTATTTAAAATTTATAAAAGTTTCGTTTCATTTTTTGTTTGGATTTCATGATGATGGAAAAAATTCAAATTAATGAGATGGATGAATTTATTTTTGTTGAACAACTCAATCGATATCGAGTTTAATAGACGAGATTGCAATTCTTAATGCATTTTCAAGAAGCTTGTCAGTGATTTTTGTCCTATTTTTGTTTTTTGTATGCTTCATTCTTGAAAATAATCGTTCACAAATATAGATATTGCCAAAAGCTGAAGACATTAATAAAGCATGATTGGGTAACTAAGGATTTTTATCGCGGGGTAGGTAATCTTTATAAAACTCCAGTAAAGAAACATTTCCAAATTTTTCTTTCAGTTGAATGTCACTTTGCAGTTCAATGCTTTCCATTTGAAGATTTGAAGGTAAAAATTTGCCATCGAGTGGATACACACATAATTCGAAGCGTAAATTCTCATGACATGCTAAGATGTTTTTATTTAAATTTTTATTTCAAAATAATAGTCAAAGAATTGATTATATATAAAAAATATTGCAAACATTTATTTTTTTTAAATAAAAATGTATAAATTTAAATATTTTCATAATTTGCGTTTGGGCCGCACTTTAGACAAGCAATAGAGGAACTAAAACACAGTGTCAAGGCGAAAAGCCCTTATTTATAAGTAGCCGGGGTAATCTAGTGATTATGGTCACGAACATATGGTCTACATGAAATGAATTCATGTCAATTTAATTTTTTTTATGATTCAGTGTGTTTTTAATACATGAGCTTAATACATACAGGTTTTTATAATGAGAGTTATAAATCTTTTGAAAATTTTAATAAAGAATCTAGACATTCGTTTTTGTTTTGTTTTTTAAACTTCCCGTAAAAGAATTTTTTTTTTCAAAAATACATTTAGAAAATTTAAATATGAATAAATTAGTACTTTAAAAAATAAAATCGTCATAAATTTGTCAAATTTAAACTGAAGTAAACTTTACGGCTGTAAAAATTTTTTTAAAAAATTAAAATGGCTGCATAAAGGGGAGGGGGACTGATTTTTAGAAAATATTATGTTTTGAACCCGAATACAATGAATTGCTTGAGGGAAACAAATAATAGTTTATTTTTAAATATATATATACATTTAATTTCTATTAAATCATAAAAAAAATTACCTTTGGTTGTGTAAAGATATTACATACTAATAGAAAATGAGATAATAGTTTAAAATAAAATATCTTGATTTAAAATATTATATGTGTATATATATAGTGGAGTAGACGGGGAGGGTGAGTAAGTGTTGTTAACATCGCTTTAAAGCAATACGAGAGCTATTGGCAAAGGACGACGTAATTTTGAATCACGGTCAAGTGACGAGGACGACAACTGAGCTGGCCACCTACTATCCTAATTTTTACACCACGCCAAAGGGAGGACTTTGAGCCCAGACACAGATTTATATAAAATGTACATCATCTCCTCTACACGGCGGATCTTCAAAGGTCCTGGTGCTTGCACTCATGACACGCCGGACACGTGGCCGTGATCACTACTCTACCGTGGCTACGAAGGGAGGGAAGGAAGTAAACTCCCCCTCTCCAATTGTTCCATTGAGATTGCTGAATATTAAAATTTTAAGCATATAATTCAAAATAAAATAAAATTTTGATTTTTTATACCAGATTTTCAGAAAAAAATATTCCAGAAACCCCGTACTCCACACAAACTTTTCTTCTTGAAAATAAACAATGGAATTCTGAATTAACTTTTAGATATGAGTCAAAATGGGAACCCTTTCCCCCCTGCATGACACGTTTCCCGTTACGTTCCTGTATATTTATATCCTTCCCTATCAAATGATTGAAAAATTTTTTTATTTGAAATCAATGCATGGAAAAAATTACATTCGTATCGTTTGAAAATAGAAACGAAAAATAATTTTCTCCTTCAAATAAAGAACGTAGAACAGAACTAGATTCTCCGAGGAACAACAAATCAACCATAATTTTTTCACACAACTCTTAAGCCATTCAAAGCACCTAAGAGATTTCAAATCAAACAACAGATTTAAACAAAATCCGCCTTTCCAATTCGTACTCCAGAAAACACCCGAACGATTTTTAAACGGAATTATTTTAAAACTCAATAAAACTACAGAATGTTTCCATGAAATAAAAAAAGAAAGAGAGTAGGGAATTCTAGGAATAAAATCTTAGATGTGGGGGGGTGGGGGTGGAGAGGGAAAAAGTGGAGAAAATGTTGGAGGAAGACATTACGCTCTAGATGCGGCATTTCGGTTGACATGAAAGAAACTTCCCATCCCTTCTCTCCACCCCCTTCCTCCTCAAGGAAAAGGGACCTGTCACCCCCAGGTGTTTGCGCATCATCAAGTTTCTCCTTTCATATGCTAATGCTGTTTTCCTGGAGGATTTTCGCTCTGGCCCATTGATTGGTCCGTAGGATATTTGACTAAAGCTCCTCGGATTGAGGGTATTACCGTGAAAGTTCAAAAGAATGAGGAAATATTGTTCGGGCTATTTGTTAGGAGATTCATTATTATTTTTTGAATATCGTTTTGTTTAAATGCTTCCTCGAAGTTCAAGTTCGTTAATATTTTCCGTTTTTGTGCATTTTCGCAGATTTCGCGCTGTTTATTTATCGGATCCAAAAATTTTGAAAGATTTTGTGAATAAATGTGAGAAAATATATAAAAGATTGCGTAAAAGATTGTTTCATTTTTGAAGGGAGAAGTTATCCATTTGTGGGGTCATGTTTTATTCATTCTGTATAATGGTTTGGTTGGGAATGTTTTAAATTTGCATGTAAGTTTACTTTAGCATATCTGAAAGAAATAACGGCAAGTCGATATAAATAAAAGAGTAACTTGTTTGACAGTTTTATGTTATGAGTTTATTGAAATACAGGAGAATATTTTATTTATTTTAATATATTAAATTTACAAAGTAAGCACAAAAATTCTATTTATACACTGCTGGAAAAATTTCCCCAAACCAAAAAAAAATAATAATAATAATTATTATTATTATTGTAAACTGATGAAATTTCGGTAATACATTTGTCTAGGGAACCTATTTAATTGATTAAAGTTTCAAGATTACAGGTTTATGAAAGCGCAGAAAGAGCCATTTCAAGTGTGAAATAATGGTGCATTAATAACCAGTGTAACCGCCAGAATTTCGAATGCAAACATACAATGTATCGTACAGATACCAGATATCAGTTTGCGGGATGGAATTACATGCCTTTTTCATTTGGTCGGTAAATATAAGGTTGCTTGATTCTAGTTGCGGAGGACACTGAAGTTGTCATTCAATGATGTCCCTTTTGTGCTCGATTGGAAAAAGATCTGGTGATCTAGCAGGTCAAAGCAAACGTCAACACTCTGTAGAGCATGTTGGGTTAAAACAGTGATATGAGGGTGCACGCTATCCTGATGGACCCCCTCTCTCACTCCCGTTTGAATAATGTTCATAAATGGCAGTGCAACAGGTTGAATCAGCACACTGATGTACAAGTTTGCAGTCAGGCAGCGTGGAATAAACGCAAAATTGCTCCAACTGTTATAGGTCACTACTCGCCAGACTTAAACTCCAGGTACAGTGTATTTAGGACGCAAACAGATTCAGGGCCATTTGAAGGCGTAACAATTTGAAGTGCCTAGTGCACCAGGAAGGTTAAAAACGGCCCTGGACAAATTTGTTGCAGGCGCTCACCTGGCCAACTTTTAACCAACATATGGCCATCACTGGCACCAAGGTCCAACCATCTTTCATAAAAGAACAATACTTCTCTACTCCGTCCTCCAATAAGCCCTTGCCTGAAACCATTGACGTGTGACCACTTGACGCTTTTTGTGTGTGTGCAATTTTAATCTTTGGCCAGCATGTTATTTTTATAACTATTATGCCTTTTTCATTCAAAGTTTATTGATGCTTGTTCATAAAATCTGCTATATGCAGTGAGAAGTGTTTTCATTTTCTGCTATCCAATGACTTTCATAGATGTAATGTAAATTGCATGCACAAATGCCTCTCTGAACCATATTCAAAAACAAATTTTCCAAACATACATAGTAAAAATCTCTAACAATACAGTAAAACCTCTTTTTGTACGGTAGATAGAGACCGCATAAAAAAAACCGAACAAAAAAATATTCGAAAATTTCATAAATTCTTACTTATATAACAAACAAATTCGTCGAAATACTATATATATATATAAACATGTGAAAAATTATTTTATGAAACTTGTGAGTGTATATTTGTAAGTGTTTTCGATTGATAAAAGATATATTTTAAAAATATATCTAATCGCGCTTTGATATTGCAGTACGAAGAATAATAGTACTGAAAATTTGAGTGTACTCGTTAAAAGTATCATTAGTTATCTTCAAGACGCTAAAATTTAATTTTTTTTATGCTACAAGAGAAAGATGCCAAACACGTGATGTTTTAAATCAGTTCATTGCCAATAGCTCACTCATTCGCCAAATACTTAGATTTGGCTGTCCATGAGAAAATCATCATTCCACAAATTGATTATTTAAATTATCTGGGTTTCCTAAAATCACTGATTAATTCAAAAAATGTTTTATGGTTCAATTTTGTAGGATAATTTATTAGGTTTTATAAAAATGTCAGGTTTTTAATTTTCCGTTTACTAAAACCAAAGTTGCACCTGTTTCAGTAAGAGCAGATCCCGCTTTTTGTGTACACAGTTACAGACTTTAAATGCGTTTTACGCAAATTTTGAAACGGGTATTGCTGAAAAATTTATGAACAGGTGCGTAGCTACCGCCGTATTAATGAAACAGAGCCCCCAAACTACAGAGGCGCCAGCATGCGTAACATTCTGACTCTTTCATTAAAAGTGTCTTTTGTTTCTTTTTTAAAAAAGGGCCACCAAGGAATTTCGATATAGGGCCCACTCGGGACTAGCTACGCCAGTGGTTATTAAGATAATTAACTGAAAGAGAGTTTGTGTATGTTTTGACCTTTTTTTTTTCATAAAATCTTTGCACTATTACAAAATTTACAACCATTTATATAAATTTAACTATTGTTAGTTTAGTATGAAATATATAAGTTTTATAATTGTGCTTTAAGGTATACGTCTACTTGCGACAACTTTTTTTAAAAAAAATGGAGATATGGAGATTTTTTCGTTTTTAGATTTGTTTAATACATTTGAAGAAAAATATGCTAAAATTAAGAAGAGAAAAAGAAATTATTATTGCTAAAATAGGAAAAAATGGGTAAAAAAATTTTTCTACAAAAAATAATTTAAACACGGCCCATTCATTCTGTACCAAAAGTTTATGAACAAATTGTTAATTTTTCAATTCTGATGTGTTGCTACGTTATTCATTTTTGAAATGACCTTCAGGATGTAAGAGATATTTTAATTTTTACAAAAATTTGAGCACTTTATCACAAGCTATTATATAAAATTGCTTAAGAAAAGTGATTATATTCATATAAGGGACTGTAAATTTTGTAGAAAAACAGTGATAGATAAATATGAAGGTTAAAACACTTCTATTATTATGCAGAATATACGCACAAAAAATTTTGGTTAATTATTTTCGAAACTTTATCAGCAATCGCTGGCCCCGTTTGAGCATTTTCAAAACAAAAAAAAACGCATTTCGAGTGAGATATGTTTTAAAGTATGACATCTTGCTTATAGAGTAATGGCAACTGCTTTTACTAGAACACTTGTAGTTTTTATTGTAGTGAACGGGAAATAATTAATTTGGTATTTTTATAAAGCTTATATGGTGGCCTATAAAATAAAATCATAAAAAAAAAGATTGGCAAAATTTTGGCAAAATTCACAATTTTAGAGTTGTCGGATGTCTTAAGTTATTTGATTCACTAACTAATTGTAAGATAAAAATGTATGCAAATAAATAAACGTTACCGATAAATTTGACTGTTACTGCTTTCAAATTAATTCTAAAATTTCCACTGATTTTTAATGTTTGCTTACGGAAAACCACTTAATGCAGAAGTCTTTAGATAGCCAAATGCTTAAATAAATATACAAATTAAGTAAATTATTTCTATAGATAATTCCAAAGGAAAAAGATAGAGAAACAACGTAGTGGACATAATTATTTTTGATAAATACGTATGTACAGAAGTCTAAAGAGGTACAAAGAGCATCATGCGGTTACCGGTAGGCCGATCCCTGCTCTAGTATACAATGTTTGATTTTATTTTATAAGCCATCTTATTAGCTTTATAAAAATACCGTTTATTATTTTCCGTTCGCTAGGACAAAAACTACAATTGTTTCAGTAAAAGCAGATGTCATTACTCTAAGCAAGATGCCATATTTTAAAACGTGTTTTACTCGAAATGTGTTTTTTGGAAAATGCTTAAACGGGGAAAATGCTTAACCGCGATTGCTCAAAAATTTTTGAAAGTAATAAACTGAAAATTTTTTGTGTATGTTTTGTATAATAGTAGAAGTGTTTTAACCTTCAGATTTATCAATTTACTACTTTATTACAAAATTTACAGTTCCTTATGTGAATATAATCACTGTTTTTTTAGGCCATTTCATAAAATAGCTCAGATAAAATGCTCTAGGTTTCGTAAAAATTAAAATATCTCTTATCCTGAAAGTCATTTCAAAAATGAATAACATAGCAACACATCAAAATCGAACGATTGAAAATTTGTTCATAAACTTTTGGTACAGAAGGGCCCACGTTTATGTTATTTTTGTCAATTTTTACCCATTTTTTCCCACACACATTTTAGCAAAAATAATTTCTTTTTATCTTTTTAATTTTAGCATACTTTTCTTAAAATGTACTAAGCAAAACAAAAACAAACAAAAAAATCCCCATATCTCTATTTTTTTAAAAGAAAAGTTATCGCAAGTAGTTGGATCCCTTAATACGAAACGAAAATCGCTTAACACAAAAAGATGGGGAATGAACAAAATACGGAAAACACCGGCCGCACAGGCGAGATTGAAGAGAGGTGTGAAATGAAAGAGAGGTGGTTTCACTTGTTTCGTAGAAATGAGGCTAACTTTGCTTTGAAATAGCCTGTGATACGAGCCAATTTTGTTTATTTAAGCTGCTTTCACCCTGCACCCCTACAAACGCTTGACAAAAACATCTCATCAGTTAGCTTTGGAATTTGGTGAGTACGTCGCAGTGTGAGAAAAAATCAGTAAGTTTGGTTCGCGGGTTTTTTTTTTCTTTCTATTTTAGAAGAAAAATGGCGAAGAGCTCAGGAAGAAAGCAAACTGCTACTTCACTTAAAATGAAGATGAAGCACTTAAGGCTGTTGATCAAAAATAGAAGACCGAAACATGAATCTGAAAAAATTTTGGTGTTGTTAAATTTTGTATTTAACTTCATAAACTGTTCTTGTGAATGTTTTTGTTTCATTGATTTTCATTAAATACATGCATATACATGTATACGTGTAAATAAAATGCACTATAATAAACACATAATTTTGTTAGATATATGTTTATTCATTTATTTTTGCTGTATCCTTTAACATGATATTCTTCTAACACGAAAAAAAATTTCAGTCCCTTCAGTTTCATGTTAAACGATTTTCACTGTTTTCTCTATTTCTATTAACCTTGTAACTTTACACTCACTACACTGAAACTCCTAAGAAACGTCCCTGCAACACAACATTCTCAATCTCTCAGAGATGTTTCTATTCTTTCCAGGTGTGTCCGGCAAGCAACTCCACCAAGTAGTCCTCGGGGGCAGCGAGACGTCCACTTACCTGGAGGGTCTACATCCGGGCACTTCCTACTCGGTGCAGGTCCTGGCAGAGAACGGAGTGGGGCTGAGCGAGCCTTCTCAGCTGAGGAACGTTCAGACCAAAGAGGAAGGTAAAGTAATGTTCCGTGTTGGTCCTTTCCCTAATGGAAATTTACGGTTTCTCTTTTGTGTTCCTCGGTGTCTTTTTATGGGCTTGTACCGTGGAGTGTCGGAATGGATAGAATTTGTTGGAGTGTCATGGTAAATCAATGGGATTAAAAAACAAGTATGTGAGAGAGAGAAAAAGAGAGAGGGAAATCTTATTTTTGAATAGATGAATGTGTATCTCTGAGAAGATTGTTTAAAGTAAAATTTATTCCTTTGTTTAAAGAAAGCACACCAAGTACTGGAAAAGTTCATTACTCAGAAGATTATAAGAAAATAATGATATACAAGAGGGATCGGTAATCTTTTAGCAGTGGCGTACCAAACCAATGTACCAATAGGCCACACATTAGGACATTTTTTAAACAATTCGATTCCCGCGATAATGCAAGTAGAGTTAGAGGTCAATAATATAGATTTACAGTTTTATTATATATTAATTTTGCATCATTTAAAGATAGTTCTTAACATAAAATTAAGCAGCATAAAATATTACTGTTTCTTCAACAAAAACAAAAAAGTTAAAATTGTACACATATTATGCATTTTTAAGCATATTTATTAAAATAAGAAATAGACAAAGTTAAATATAATTATTTCCTTAGCTAAATAAAGTTTTTAATGCGAACCTAGTACTTGCGCCGCTTTACTTTCATATCGCAAAATAATGTGTGACTTTCAATTTGACACGATTTTAAGCATCCAGCTGTTAAACAATTTCTTTGTGGACTCGAAATATTTTTCATTTGAGGAAAGATTTTTCACTTAGATATGCGTACAAAAGTGGAAAAGCTTACTTGTACAAAGGCGGAAAACAGAGTGCATGCAATTTTCTCTTTTCAATCTCTCCAGAAAAGACATTCAATAATTTACAAAACAGATGTTAATTCATCTTTAAAGTTATCTCATTTTTTTCGTAATTACGTAATTGCCCATAATTTTGAAAATGATTGTCAAATAAGGTCCATTACAAACTTATCAACATCCTCCACTTAAAAATTGTCAAATTTGTAGAGTAGTACAGAGTGCCACTGAGAATTATACCGCGTGCCACATACGGCATGCGTGCCATAGGTTGCCAACCCCTGATATATAAACTACGGCCCATTAAGATACCATTCAAGCTCTTTGAACAACTTGGCCAATATATAAAAATACTCCAACTGTGCTTGCTTTATACAAACGATGTTTTCTTTTCTTGATCCGTTTTTTTAAATGTAAGTCTGTCTTTTTTTTTTCATTCTAAATTTATGTTTCATTTTGGATGAATAATACCTTATATAGAGCAATGTATTTGCAGGATAAAGAGTAATAATACGCATTCACATCAAAAGATAAACGATATTTACAATGAAGCCTCCGGCCTATTTCTGTGCTAAATGGTCGAAAAGAATAAAATTTAATACCCAAGTTATGAACTTTAATCAGCGAAAAGAAGTAAGAATTAATAAGTTCCACAGTACCACTTAGATCAAAGAAATACACATGAATTTTTTCCTTAAAAAGTATACATATACAACTTTAAAATATCCGAACATACTTTTTCGTGCATAAATAGACGTATCTAGATAGACGTAGTTTATTGTTGGTGTGTAGGTAATCTTAATGCGCCTGAGTGAATTTTCTTCCGGTCTCAAGAAGCTGTCAACCACCAGCTGACCACCGATGAGAGAGAGAAAAAATAATATTCTATGCCGTCAGATTTCATTTTTAACAAAATTACAGAAAATATTTTATGACATATGTCAGATCAGCTCCAGAAGTTTGTTGACCCTCAAAAAATCTATGATAATAAGGGGATCGAATGTTAAGCCCTCCCCCCTTAGAAAGTTCGATGATCCGGGGAAGGTGGATGGTCTCAGCGTTTCTTACAAGGGGGTATATTTTTCTGCCACTATCATAAGAAAGATATTTCATGTGGTTACTTGTTAGTCACGACAGAGCAGTCTGAGAGCCATGGTCACATTTGATTCCCAGCAGAGAGCCTGTAGATGTACTATTGGTGCGTAGGTGGAATACGCAATATTAAAATTAGTTTAGATCTTGCATTAGAGTATAGATAAGTGACCGAAGTGCACAGTAGCCGTTTCATTCTCACTACCCTTTTTGGATAGTCTATCAGCGATTTCATTACTTCCAATGTAATCCATTGGAGATGGACATCGTGAATCTGAGAGATCTTCCTCAGTTTGACCAGACATTGTTGATCTTGATGGTGTTATCATCTTTCTACATTTCGTTAAAAATATGTGTAAAAACGCCCAAATAACATATATTAAATACAATTAAATTTTTATGATGATGCTCCCATACGAGAATAAAATTCAAGTTGAATTTAGTTTAACTATGTGTGGTGGTATCTAAGTAAGCCAGTAACAGCCTCCGGACAAAAGTGATCACTTTTGTCTAGTGGTATGTTACGTGCTTACGAACCCATATGTCGTGGGTTCTAATCTTCCACATGGTGACCTTGGCTGAAAAGAAAAACGCAAACCTTCTAATGTGTCGTGGCGCCATCTACCCGCAAGAAGAGCAAGCAAAGTCGTCGAACCTCCTCGACGCAGCAAGCAAAGTCGTCGGACCCACTCCATGCAGCAAAATCGTCAGGCTCACTTGACGCAATAGTAACAACTCCCGCGCTCGTAATAACAACAAATATCTCTTTCTTTCGTCTATCCACCAACTCACTGGTGGAGAAGTACTATGGCGGTATCTAAGTAAGCCAGTAACAGCTTTCGGATAGGAGTGATCACTTTTGTCTAGTGGTAAGTTACATGCTTACGAACCCATAGATCTCGGGTTGTAATCTTTCACAATATGCTGTGTCTTAATGCTTATCAGTGGCACATACAAGAATTTTGTGGTAGCCAACTGGTCAAGGCATCGTACTCGTGGCTGGCGTTTCATGAGTTCGAGCCCAGTACTACTGAAGACCTGCCATGCAGGGGAGCGATGCACATTAAATCTGCCGAGCTCAAACGTCCTCCCGTTGATGTGATGTGGTAGTTAGGAAAGCGGATGCCAGCTGAGGTGCCGTCCTCGTCACTTGACCATGGTTCAAAATGCCGAGGTCCGTCACCCAAAGCCCTCGTGTAGTTGAGCAGTGTGACGTTAATATTTATTCATTACTCACACAAGAATTTTTCAGGAAAAGGGGTGGCTTCTAGGGTCGAAAGTCCTCCATTCTTGTATCATACCCTACCCAACGTATTCTTTTGATTTTATCCACTGTCAAGAACAAAAAACAGTAAAATATATATTATGGAATAAATAATTAGCATTACTTAGCAAAATAATAAACAAATACTTAATTAAATTGTACGTAATAAGCACATAGGGTTATAATCAATCAAAAAAAAATTAAGTGCTATGGGGGGGGGGGTTACGGACCCGTAGACCCTTCCCTCTTCCTTCAGTGCTGCACTGGTGAAGGCGAAACTATAATATTTTTGATGTGTCTGTGAAACATATTTTAAGTTGAATAACTTTTTTATTTGCCGGGGATGGCTAATACATTAAAATGTTTTACTAAAATAATCATTAGTTCTAATTGTTACTGTTACCTTTACTGGTTAATCTTAAAATGGCTCTTACTCAACCTGGGATTGCTTTCAAAAATATTGATAAAAATAATGCAATATAAACAATATTATGCGTGAAATTATTGTACAAAAAATGTAAACAAAGGTAAAGTAATTTCAAATCAAATTCAATTCGAGCAAAAACATTTTTTTTTTTATTCTCCCAAGAAAAAAAAAACACCTCTTGTTACAGTTTCTTTTTCTGTCAAATCATTAAATTAGATTCATTTACTTAAAAAGATGAAAAAATAATTTTAACTTGTGTAAATAAAAGAATAGTAGGAAAAATATAACAAAAAAAAAAAGCTGGATAATACCACTCCTAGAAGTTCTTTTTTTAAAAAAAATATTGCCCCTAAGTATATCCTGTCAGTGGATAAAACAGAAAATTAACCAGAAGAAAAAAATCTTTAAGGTACTTATGCAAAAGAAGAAGAGATAATGTTCTTTGTAATGGCTCCTAAGAATTTTTTTTTTCTTGGTACCTCAACTCTAGTGTATCTTTGTTTTTTCTTTTAATACTTCGACATAACTGAATTATTCTTCTCTCTTTTATATTTTTTTTGTCCCTTTTTTTTCTCTTGGCAAATTAATTTCCAGAAATTCATGACCCTTAGAAAGCCCTTCATGTAACAAGATGAAAAAGCATCGAAAAAATTCATGAACAATTATCTCTGTCTACCTTAGGTTTAGAAGACTAAAAATATTACTTGTGTGATTCTAAAGTATAAATGTTTGTTTTATAATTCTTTAATTTAAAATAAAATAAATGCTTCATTTACGAGATTTTATTTCATTTATGGAGTGTTGCAAATTGAATTTCGTATTTCTGTGAACTTTTCTTCATTGAGTTACAAAAAATTGAGTTTGTCGTATAATTTCTGAAAACAAATTCAAGCTGAAGTTTTTATGCTGAAAAATATTTTCTTAAAATTTGTAGTAGTGTATCCAGAATCTATAATTATTTTTATAATGAATTTTGAAATTGAAATTTATGATTCTAGTCATATATTGAAGCTTTTTGGAAATTGTTTTGATATAAATATAATAAAATTCTTGAATAACTCGGGGTTTTTTTCCATGGGAAAAGCAAGTGTACAACTTAGATAAAATTTGTGTAATGGTTTTTATATATTTTCATAAGAATACGATATATAAATTGTTATATGTATTAATCGGTACATATATTTTTTATTTTGTTATTCTTTTAAAGTCAGGTAAAAATTTGTTTCTTTTTTTCTTTTATTTATTTTTATTCTCTTTCTTTAAGAAGGCCCTTGGAATCTTGTATGATTTTCCGTTTCAAATCCATCAATGTTAATTATTATTAACAAACAAAACACGTAAAACGCAATTTTTTCCTCTTTTGCTATTAAAAGAAAAATGCTCTCTCTTTTTAAAACATAAACTAGATAAATAAATAAATTCGCGCTTCTCTCATAAAAATTATTTTTGAACTGATCCAAGGAACTTAAAATAATAACTTTTCCCCTTAGTTGAAGTGATATCAACCATTTCGCAGTACATGCGCTAAAAATTAGAATCCTGCCTTTTATCTGGTTATGTTTTGAATTTTAAATATATATATGAAGGATAATTAAATTATATATATAACATAAACATTATTCTGCTTCCTGTTTAATATTTATTTTCCCATCATTGATTATCGCGTTTCAAAATAAACAGCTAATAGCTTTCTCAGTAAAAATCCTCTTAAACCTGTTAAGTCCAATACTATCTCATTTCTTTTTATAATTGTAGGTATAATTTACCAAGCTTTACACCCCTTTCGAGGACCTAACCTAAAAAATGATGATTTAGCAGTTAATGAAATAAATACAAAATCCAACTCAAAATCAAGGACTGTTGATTTGCATTTCTTAGAGGATATTTATTGAAAGTTGTCTTCATGAATGAATCCAAAAATATTTCCCCGAAAGTTCCCTTGCTTCCTTCGAAATGTTACACATAAATATATCCACACCACACGTTTTTATTTTCAACGTGGTGACACTTTCAGTGCGGTACTGCAATGGAATGAGCTCTCCAAAAAAAAATTATATCCGAAACAATCCATGACAAAACTCGAACACGAATTCTTTTGAAAATTCTACCTTGTTAAGCTATTAAAGAAATTTAAAAAAATTAAGAGCCGACAAATTTAAAAAAAAAAACTCTTGCATCGGCCGGGAATCGAACCCGGGCCGCCCGCGTGGCAGGCGAGCATTCTACCACTGAACCACCGATGCACTCCTTATTATATATTTATAGTAAATATACAAACACTTAGCGTAAACATGTTATCTGCTCTTGAGGTCAATGGCATTTTTCTTCAAACCGGGTAACGCACCGGACGTTCAGATTCTTGGGTTAACTGCACCATGAATGAGTACGTATTCATCCGGATGGTCAAACACCACTTCCAGCAAAAATCTTTTTCTCTCTGCCCTCCACCCCCCCTTTTTTTTTAAAGGGTGCACATGTGTAGAGGACTAAATTCGTTTTTTTTTTAACATTTCTTTCTTATCCATAAACTGTATTATTCTTTGGCACATTCCCTCAGTCTAAATGTTTGCGAATTTGGTGTCTAATATTTACTTCTACTGTTAGGTAGGTCTAAGTGGAAAAACATTCGCATTTTACATTTTGACTAAAAATTATAGTTTAAAATACATCAAATGAAAAAAAATATATATATATATCACAAATAGATTAGGCTCTTGATAAATAAGTCAAAAATGGATAGAATTCATTTTATGCACCAGATATATATATATATAATTTTTTGATTGTTTATGTATAAAAACACCGCAGCAGGGAAAAAACCTTTAATTTTACTTAAAACTTTACTTATTATTGGATTGTAGAAAAAAAGTAGATTCTGTAATTTCAGACAATTATGGTGGTCGAAATTCATGACGAAAAAACTACCTTGAGCAGTTGCGCACACAAGGGAGGGTCCTCGAGTCCGGATCCCCCCCCCAAAGCCCTTGATTTTTTTTCGATTGATTATAATCCTATGTATATAGTACGTAAAGTTTAATTCTTTGTTATTAATAATTTTTATTAATTAATGCTAATTATTCATTTAATTTTTTTTTTAATCGACAAAATCAAAAGAATATGTTTGGCGGCGTATTGGAGCATGATAGGAGAATAGTGGACTTTCCACCCTGGACTCCCCCCCCCCTCCCCACATAACCCTTGAAAATTTCTTGCGTGCGCTACCGACCTTGAGAGGAGGCCAGAAAAATTAAAGAAAAAATTTTGACCAGAATAATTTATTACAGATGTTATGGATTACCGCGGCTCAAAATTTCGATATACATTCCAGTAATTTCCTTTTGACTGCGGGAGTCAAGAAATAATGGACGCGAACTCGTGACAGGCGTTTTTTCTACTGAGTCTTAATTCTATTAAAGACCTACCATGTAGAGGGGCTGATGCAAGTTAAATATGTCGAGGCTCAAAATCCTTTGAGCAGTGATTCCCAAAGTGGTCTATATTAGATCCCCAGGGGTCTATGACAACATACAGGGGGTCCACGTCAACGAAAAAATAATTCGGGGGTCCATGAGTTATGAATAGGGGTCTACGACAGTGGCTCTCATTATAAACCAAATCATGACTTAAAATTATAAAGAAAATCAAGTGGAAACCAGATTTACCTGTTTAACAGATTTGTTTATTAAATTTAATGTTCATTTGCAGTTACAAGGACAATCATTTTGGCGTTTCTTGCCATAATTAAGGTAAGGAGTATAATATTGGACTTCTCGAATTATCCTACTTTCTCAATTTGTCACGCACAATCTACCAGGAAAAGGACGTTTTAACCTACGCTCAACATTTAAATGCCCTTGTTCAGATTTTGAAACTAGATTTTTGTGAGAATGCTTTGACTATATATATATATATAATGGTAATACTACAGTAGTCAATTAATATAGTCACACTGAACGAAAAACAAATGTCATATTACCAGAGGGACTGATTGAAATAGGCACTAAGAAGATCTTAAAGTAAAATTTAGAAAAGCACCAGAATGGACGAAGCACCAGATTCATCCCTCCCATTAAAAGCATTTGTTTGTTGCTCAGTTATTTTCTGTAACAGTTATTTTAAATACTAATTAAATTTTAATTTAATTAATTAACACATGCGTCTTAGGTTTTAAACACTATACTTCACTACAATTAGAAATTTAAATCTTTTAAAGTAAGTATAGCTTTATACCAGCTGTCAAAAAGACATTTAAGTTGATAAACTTGCAAAAATTCATTATTAAGTAAGTAGGGATCTACCCAAAACCGAAAAAGGTAAGGGGTCTATGAGACAAAAAAGTTTGGGAACCTCTACCTTAGAGTGTGGAGAGAGAGTACCAGCTAAGGTATAGCCCTCGGTACTTGACTGGGGTTTAAAATTACGTGGTCTGTCGCCGACAGGGACGTCTTAAGGCATGGCCAAATGGACCCGGGTCCTGGGCTTCGTCTCGTCAGCTTCAATAAGATCACGATTCGAATAATTTCTACATCGAATGTTATTCCCGGTTGTATATGAAGTGGCGCGCATATCCGGTAGGACAGAACCCGGGACCTTTGGATACGAAACCGAGTAACTTAACCACTACACCAAAATGATCACCATGGTGCGGAGGTTGTTACTGGCTTATATAGATTATATCACTACATATACTCCTAAAAACTGGGAATTTCGGACGATATGTCAACTGGCTACATGTGATGACCGTCATCCATGGTGGTAGGCGTAATCCAACCATCATACACCACCATTACTCATTCAGTCAAAAGGCGACATTCGGTTAAGCCAGTTTGTGCGGTTGTAAATAATGCACAATTATTTATTTCAGGTTATTGTTTGTACGAGCATTTAACAACGTATGCTATGTACTGTTTACTTTTAAGAGTCATAGGTGGGGACTACATTTGTGTAGGGGCTCAGGGCCTCTAAGTCTTAAAATCCGTGGCCACCGATAGCCTATAAAATACAGCGCTAATACATACTAAATCAATCCAGTGAATACCCGTCGGGAAGAGGAGCCGATGCATCTTCAATGAGGGTCCTTTCACATGAGTCAACTTGTGCTGCACATAACAAGCAGACAGTCGGGAGCTAGTTTTGAATCGAAACCACCTGCGTCCCTTCATACGTGGTTAACTGGCATTCCCTTCTGTGCTACTCCCTCAAATTCTCGAAAACCACGTTTTCCTCCTCTCTAGTTGACTCGACTAAAAGGATATTGTGGAAGCTACGCTCTTCACACGCGGTTACTTGTGTACTGAAAACAGAAAATGAGTTTTTAATTTCTTCTTCGAACTTGATCATTTAACTGATGAGTCAATCAACTTTGAATTCAGGTGTGAAGGGATTTATCTCCCCTCGCCACACCAGAGAAGCGGTGCAGAAAACGAGTGGACCGGCGCTAAGTTTCCTGGAGTAAAACCAGCCTAAAAGTTTGTTTGAGCTCAATGTGTTCGATTGAAGTCGAAGTTAGAAGGGTGGAGTTCCTGCTCAGGTGTCGACCTTGTCATCTTTCCGAGGTCAAAAAATATGAGACATAATGGCTGTGCAATTAGTGGTCCTTGCGTCGGGAAAAAAGCAATAAGCTAAAATACAAACAATTTAAAATTATTAAGGAAATGTCACTCATTCCGATTAACGTTGAATTGTTTTCGAAAATATAAAAAAATTTCTCAATTTTTACAGCTGAAATATTCCCCCCCCCCCTGATATCTTAGAAATAGTTTATCAAACCTTTTATTTTCAAATCAACAAAGAATAAATAAAAATTCAATACTTGACAATCAATTTCCGGAAAAGCTTTGTGTGGCTATAGATTTTGTTATCAAGTTAAACAACGAAAAAGGTTGAGATCTTTGTAATCAAGTTACTCTACATCAAATAACTTTTATACTCCTCAGTTCTCATTTGTAAGCCCAAAAGCAAGCAGAGATTCTCCGGGATGAGAATCCATCCTCCGTGTGTTTCTATTTTTATCATTGCTTACTAAAAATCGATATTCTTTTTCATTATTTTATGTGTTTCGCCATTTTCAATTCAGAGAATTGAGTTTCGTTTAAGAGCATTTCGGTCATGCTTCTGGGATTTTTACGATTTATTTTTTCGTGAAATTCAATTTTGTTTCGATCATTTTGAAGAAAAAAAAATATTTTGTAATGTTCGAATTTTGATTTCGCTTGTTATGTTTTGTTTATCCACGTCTCTCTCTCTCTCTCTCTCTCTCTTTTTAAAAAAAAGATTGGCATCAGGTGTACTCAATCGGGATTAAATTTGTGTTTTCCAGGGTTTGATTTATTGATGGAATGGAGTTGAGAGGAAGAGAATGATTGCAAGATTTTTTTTTCAGAATGTGAAATTCATAACAATTTTTTTCTTAATGTTAAGTCTTATCTACTGACGGTATATTTAATCTATAAAATCCATAAATCAAGACACGGTGGAGATTGTTTCACACCATTTAAATGAGGTTGTCTTCCTTTTTCTACAGAAAGGAAAAGAAAAAAATTTTTAAAAGCCAAAAATGAAAACAAAAAAAGCAAGGTTTGATTTTAAGCAAATTCAATAAAAAAAAAACTTCTTTAAAAAATATAATATTTAAAAAATTTCAAAAATATTTTAAAGAAACAAATTATTTTCAATGTATAAGAAAATATTAGTAGTTATTGTTATTATTATCTGTAAAATTGGAAAGAAGGATATATATATATATATAGCATTTCCTATTGAGGTCTCTGTTAAGGCCAGACCACTACTGTGAAAGGCTGCATTTAGACTACATATGGATGTGCTTGCTGGTGTGAGCCTTGATAGATCACTGTAGGTCTGAGGGGGTCCAAGTCAATCTGGAAGTCGATCGGAAAGAGTCCTTTGGAGTGTGCTAGAGCATCGTTGAGTGTTGAAGCCTGTAGAAACGTCGTAGAGTATCGAAGTCTGTGGAAATGTCTCTCTAGCGTCTGTGAAGCTTTGTAGCGTTTCAAGAGTCTCTGAGTTTCTCCTTTTGGTGTCCATTTAAAGGTGGAATACGTCATGCCCACAAAAGCGACATGTGAGGCAGAATTATATCTGTTTGGAAGTAACCGGAATTACTATTGGTCCTAGTCACCTCTCACGCGGTGGACTTCTAAGTCGGAGATTGGCGTGGGAATTGCACTTCTCTGTCGGCCGGATAAAGGGATGTCAAAGGTTGACTTGGGTTAGAACATAAACGTCGGTGTATCCGGTCTCGGATACTTTCCCACGCGAATCTCCATGTCCGTTGAGACGTCACTAGTTCCCTAACAGGAAATGGGTCCTTTGATGGATGACAGAAATTCATATAAGATATACCATTCAACAGCTAGCACCTCTTTTGGCAACCACGTTGTCAGCAAACGTATGCTTCAGAAATGATCTGTTCTCATATAAACTAGGGCAGTCCGGTCTACTGCTACTCTCTTTCTTCGACGATCTGCTCAGGCATCATTCCTCCTACGCTGCCCCACTAGCAACGGATGCGGTTTCTTATGGCGAGTTAGTTTTTCACCTGCTGTACTATCTTCCCTTGACGAAACTACTTTCGAAATGTCCCTCGTAATAATAATTACTGTTATTATCATACATGGGGTATCATCATAATTATTGTTACTAAACATGGCGATTTTACAATAATGCTATGATAAATTCTGAATAATTTAAACTTATCTACAATTTTTTCTTGTAAGACATAGATAAAGGGAGAAAGAAATCATATTCATATTCATAAATTAAGGTATTACATTAATATGTTTTTAAAAAAGTGTGCTTAGTTGTTCAGCCTACTTAAATCCTACAGGTAACATAGGCTCCCGTGAAAAAAATGATTGATTTATGCATAAAAAATTATATAATCTATGGCGAACAATATTATTCATCGATAGTTGTGAAAACTTCTCATAAAAACAGAATTCTACAAAGATTTTGGATTTGTTGCCAATCTGGCAAAGCAAAAAAATTGCAGCACAAATCGCTTGGCGACTGCGCCGTCTTTTTTTGCAATTTAACACTATGATTTCAACAATTATTTTTAATACTTGCAAAAAAAACTACATGTATTTAAATAATACTTTTACATTTTTACTAAGTATATAATCATTTAATATTTACAATTTAATCCGTTACAAGTTTGTGCAATATATGCACAAATTAAATATAACTTAAGAGAGAAATGACTGTTACATACATTTTTGAAATTTAAGTTCATTATTGGTGAAAGCAGACATAAACGCTGGAACTATTCTGTGTGTAACAATTTTACGCCATTCACACGAACTTTCTATTTCATACATAAAATGATGAATTAAATTTCGATATTGATTGGAATTCCATTTTCCAAGCATAATATCGAAATAGCCCTTATCAATTTTATGATGTATTTAATAACTTCAAACCATTATTAGATATTTCTGAGATTTAATATATCTCTGACTTATTTTGCCAATTGGATATTGAGGGAAAAGCACGGTGACCAACTTAATGTGATGTATTGGTTCCAGAGCTTAGGTACAACCCAAGGCAAATCCTCTGGGTAAATTTGCCCATATCACCCTGAAACCGGGCCATAAGTTGCAAATATTGACTCAGCAAATATGCGGCGAATATCGAATGTGGAAACATCGAAGGGTGGAATCGATAATCTAACAGGTCCATGCGCCCCAAAGCAAAGGTTAATTTCGAATTCCCTTTAAGGTTTAGAATTATTTGCACAATTCATTTAAAAAATGGCCATCGTTACTGAAGAATATCGTTTGGTTTGTTTAAAATCGTCTGCCATTCTTATTTGCATTTTGCTCTTTTCTTTCGAGATTATTGTTTGAGTTAGAATTCGATGTAAAATTTTATCGGTAAATAAAGTTAAGGATCACTGCAAGCAATTTTTCTTTCGGAAGCCATATGAGTTTTATTTTAGATTACTGTGATCTTAAAGCCTGCTCTAGTGAACTTGTTTGTCGATAAATAAATTTTAACAAAGAGGATTATTTTTTGATGGAAAGACAGAACTATTTGAGGAATTTATTACAATTGTTTTAAAAATATTTTATTCAGTTCGAAACTTTGCTGAGTGATAATAAATCAGTAATTTAATTTTTTATATTAAAAATATATAGGCTTAAAAAAAAAAGGTACCATTTATGCATTGCATTTAATTATGATAAGACACATATTTTTGAATTTTTACACACAAAATAAGTCAAGTCTTACTTAGATCAAAATAAATTAGGCCTTTTTTTAAAAAACAAACAAACGGTGTTTTTGTTTGTTTGTTTGTTTCTTTGAGAAAACAAGGCCAGATTTTGAGAATTTCATTAAAGGAAATAGTTTTCATTATCGAAAAGCCTATTAGTTTTGTTTGGAAACATACTGGTTTTGTTTTTAGATTTTAAAAAAATTTTTTTTATCGAAATTGCTTTTTTAAAAATATAATTTTTTATAAAATTCTAAGTAACAATGCAGTTTTAAATTTTTTTTTAAGATGTAGTGTTATTTCCTTAGGGTGTTCTTAGCAAAGCTTTGTTTATACAATAATTCTATATTTACCATTCTTTCTCAATATTAATGCATGTTTCATTAATAGATACACATACATTTTAAGAATTTGTAATAGAAATTGGTTATTTACTATGGTATTTTAATCATTTAGGATGCTTAGCAAAAAAAAAAAAAAAAAAATCCTCATTAAATTGTTTGTTGAAGGAAAATATATTTCTATTTGACAACTTATTTCTGTTATTCCTCTCTTGTAGTCAAATAATTTAATAAGTTATTTTTGCCTCTTATTTACCACTTAAAACAAAGAGAAGAGTTTGAAAAAATATTTAAAGTAATAAAATTCCGGAACACATTCAAATTAAAATTCACAGGCTTAAAATCTAACATGCTCCTGTATTTCTCAAACTTTTCAGAAACAATTGCTTTTGTAAAATTTTCGTATATTTATATTTTCCCCAAAAATTATGGTACAAAATTTTTATCCTTATTTTGACACGAAAATTTTTCACTAATAAAATGTGTGATAGATTCGGCTTTAAATTTATTCATCTTTTCTTGAAGAACTTTTTTAAAAATAATTCTTCATAAAATAAACACAGGCAATTAAAAAAAAATTCTGCTTTGGCTGTTTAATTATCCGACTTTGCCATAAAAACCTCCTAAGAAAATATTTCATCTCAGCTATTTAAAATTGAGTTATTTTTTCAAAAAATAACTAAATATAGGGAACAAAATTCATTGAAATTTCATGAGATACAGTGCATATCCCATGATTTGAATAATTCAATCTAATGTCGCATATCAATATACAGCAGTGAGCTTTCGGATAATCTTCAATTTCTTAGTTCAGATGATTATTTACCCAACAAAACACTTTATATTGTCTTGAGAAATCGCCATTCTTTGCTCATTCATATCTTCTTCTACCACCTTGAAAGGAACATACACGTACCCTTCGAATCCAAATGGATCAATAATGGGCCAACCCGCAATAGAGCCTCTGGATTAGAGACAGTGACGGTTACAGAAGCGAGATTGGATTACTCCAAATCTCGTTAATTACGCGCTGCAGCCTTAATCAACTTCTTATTTTGGGCACACTCTGTTTAGTAAGCTGATCTCTCTGGTACAGGAAGGAGATATTGGGTGATTAAACTGTCTCTTCTGCTATCGAGTTGAGTAGTTTTATTGCTGAAATTTTGATACTCGGAATGGACTCTGATTATTTAAAAAGTAACTTAATGTATTTGGGTGTCGATCTAAGTTATATTTTTAGAACAGTATTTCTTTTTGAGAAATATTTAAATATTAATATATCATGCAATTGTTTAAAAATTTTAGAAGATGCAACGGAAATACATTTTAGGTGTTTTAAATATTTTTGTTTTCCATTAGTAAAATAGAATAGTGATAGATTTATTTTATTTGCTTGCTTATATATATACACTTAGGTGTTATATCTGCCCACTTCGCTGGGTATTTCATGATAATGTATGGCTGTATGCTTTTTTTTTAAGTTATAAAATCTAAGTCATGGTATTAAATTTTCAATCGTATTAAAAAACATTCTTATAGTCCTCGTCTCCTGATTTTTGTACAGGACTTAAATTTCTAACTACGAAATATAGTTCTATTTTATGCTTCCATAACCCCCCCCCCCCAGAGACAATTTCCGCAACACCCATTGTTAGTGGAAATTTGCTCAAGTAATATGCTTGCCAAATTTTAAGTTTGTATGCATAATCATTCAAAAACAGGATTTTTAAAATCTATATCGTCCTTTAAATATCTCACAGTTTGTCTTGTGAGTCCAAAAACTGATTTTAGTTGATCTCTACTCAACAAAAGAAACAGGCTTACGAAATTTGAAGAATGTAAGAGTTTAATACTTATGGAAATCTCATGATAAGTGAGTGAGTAGTCGCTCTCCCATTCATATTTTTTTTAAACTTTTTAATTTTACTTTCCCTAGATTGCACCACAAATTATTTTATACAGTAAATTTTTATATTCACTAAAACAACTCTTTTCTTTCTTTTTTTTTTTTTCCTTTTTTTTTTTAATTATATAAGTTTTTTACTTTCCAAACAAAATATTTGTTTAAAACTTAAATGATTTTAATGCTTTTTTAGTTAAGGGGTATCCGACTCTATCCTAAAATTGTGAATTTTGCCCAAAATTGACAGATTTTTTATTTTTTATTTTCTTATTTTTTTTTATAGACCATCTTATTAGCCTTACAAACATACCAAGTTTACTATTTTCCGTTCTCCAGAACAAAAACTACAAGTGTTTTAAAAAACCCGATGACATTACTTTAAGCAAGATGTGATACATTAAAACGCGTTTTATTCGAAATGTGTTTTTTTGGAAAATGCTCAAACGGGAACAGCGATTGCTAAAAAGTTTTGAAAATAATTCACTGAAAATTTTTGTGTATGTTCTGTATAATAGTAGAAGTGTTTTAACTTTCAGATTTATTAATCACTGTTTTATAACAAAATTTACAGTCCCTTATGTGAATATAATTACTGTTATATTAAGCAATTTCATATAATAACTAAGATAAAGTTCTCTAGTTTTGTAAAAATTAAAATGTCTCTTATCCTGAAGATCATTTCAAAAATGAATAACATAGCAGTACATCAGAATTGAACTATTGAAAATTTGTTTATAAGCTTTTGGTATAGAACGGGCCCCGTTTTTGTTATTTTTTGTAAATTTGTATCCATTTTTTCCCATTTTAGAAATAATTTCTTTTTCTCTTCTTAATTTTAGCATACTTTCCATTTGAATGTACTAAACAAATCTAAAAACCACAAAGAAAAATCACCATATCTCCATTTTTTTTTAAAGTTGTTGATAGTAGTTGGATCAATAACATGTTTTTTTTAGAATATTCTTTAACAATTTTTCGTTGAGTGAGTTCCTGTTCGTATGTCTGAACGTGGACTTAGGTTGGGGCATTCAATTAATATATTATACTTCAGATTTTATTTTTTTAAATTCTGCACTGCTATTTTTGTGGTGATTTTTTCATAGTGCCAGCTGACCACGCGTGTGTATGAACCCAGGCGATTTCTATTCATTCTAGCTCCCGTCTACCTGTTCTTTCTATTAGGTGCAGCAGAAATTGACTCATATGAAGAGGCTCAAGGTCTCGACAGTTCAAATTGAAAGTGATGTAGTCGTTCTGAGCTTGGGGCGGGGGCGTAAGGGTTTGACTGCGCGAACTTTTATTTAGAATTTAAATAAAACAATGATAAACAACAAACGTTTCATTTTAATAATGTGTACAAGATCGATAAATTTCAAATATTTTTTAACAAAATTTAGAAACAAGTAATATAAAAAAAAAATTTGTCAATTCCTACTTTGTTGGAAAAACTTACTGGCGCCATCTGTTGCACATAAATCTAACTTCGTCAGAAATAACGCAGAATAAATTAAAAATTAAAACATAAAATTTAACTAATGAATTAATATTTGAAAAAACTATCAACATCAAGTGTCATTCACTACAAGTTTTAAAAAATATATTTGAATTTGAATGGATGAATAAAAAGTATTTTATTAACAATCGAAAATTTGAACAAGATATATATATATAGCGAGACAGTGAA
>BMAO01001706.1:0-41002 GCA_019973975.1 Trichonephila clavata | reverse complement strand
AAAAAACACTACCTTAATTACGAAAGGAAATAATAACCTCTTGTTTACCAAACTGAAAGAATTGTTTAAATTTTTCAAGAATTTAAATATTTACTTTAAAATTATATTTAGTTATAGATCATATATACCGGATGTAGCCGAATTCAATCCACAAATTCATAGGGTGATAGTAGGTAGTATAAGGGTGACAAATCACCACAGAATATGATGTCTCAACCAAGTTTAGCCAGTGAAAATCGCAAAAATAGTGGCTTCGGAGGATGATGAGCCAGACCAGGGAATGGCCAGATGAATGCGGAGCATTTGGAGCGTCATGGTGGGGTTGAAGAAACCTACACTCGTATTCAAATTTCCCACTCCTGGAGTTGCTGCAAGGAGTACTGACCACTGGGTACAAAAACGTGCGGTTTATACATGTAATGAATCCTCGTCACATGTTCCGATTGCGGTGAAAGATTCTCCATGCTACACATCCCAGAAGGTGGATTGGACGTTTCTCCCTTTTAGCTTGATCTCCATGCTCCCCGGACCTTAACCCCTTGGATTTTTCTTCTGGGGTTACCTGAAATCGCTTGTGCAATACAACGCTGGTGACTACAGTGGGGGATCTCACGATGCGGATCGTTTTCACTTCAGTTGATATCGTGTGGCCGTGGTAGTCTGGAGGTCATGGTCACTAGCTCGTAACGAGAAATGTCACGATTCGAACCTTGTACCACTGAAAAACCGCCTTCCAGAGGTGGTCATTGTCCGTTAAATATGTCAAGGAGCAAACGTCCACCCATTTGTGTATGGTGTGGAAGTTAGGAGAGGGGTGTCAGCTCAGGTGTCATCCTCGTCGCTCGCCCATGGTTCAAATATTCGAGGTCAGTCACCAATAGCTCTCGTGCAGCTTTATAGTTAGGCGAAAATATAACTCTCTCTGTCTCTCAGCTGGCATTGCCATGACATCGAATTTGCTTGAACGCGTCTGCCGGTGTCGGTTGTTCTATGACCTACGTGGTCGCATTTTCAAGCAATTCTTGTGAATTACTCGTCATTGCATTTTTGACGTCGTGCTGAATGCATTGATTGTATTTCACATGCTTTACTTGTTATAAATGCATTCCTTACCTCTTATTGTTCACTTTCAATGCACTCGGCATCACACACTTCGTAATTGTTTTCGAAATTACTACGACTAAACGTGGTTTGCGACCCTAATTTTTTGGCGAATTATCGTCTCATGGCTGTATATTATCATCCCTCTTAATCTGTCAAAAGAATTCGAAAAGACTCTGTATAATCTATATAACACAGTACTTATTAATAAGCAAATACAGTACAGAGTGCAGCTAAAGTCCGTTCTCACTCCAATGAATTTATAAATGACAAGAGAGCTATAGTCATAAAGTAAAGTAAAAATTGACATAGGTTACACAAAAACCTGCTAACAGGGCCACCAGGCAGGTAAATTTGGAGTTTGTGTTCTATATCTCAAAAACGGTAGGAGATACGTAAAAAAAGTTAATTGCAAATTTGTTAGCAACATCGGTTTATTACAAAAAAAAATAATTTTGTGCGCATAAATCATAAAAATGAAAAGCACAAGGCAAACATGTGTTTGATCGCGTTGAACAAAACTGCATTTCCCGGAAAATGAGGCTCATCTATCTGCGATTTTTAAAATGGTGTCTTTAAGCAACAATATACACCTGGACACAGGGTTTGCTTTTCTAGCTGCACTTTCTTCCAGATGACACGTTGACATACCATAATACGGTTTCGAAGTTCCTGCAGTGCTAATTGATGGGCTGCATCTCCACAGAATTTTTTTGATGTATCCCCACAAAAAAGAGTTAAGTGTGTTCAGGTCAGTTGACCCTACATGCCATCCAACTCAAACAATATATCTTATTACTTGTTGTTGGAATGTGTTTCGAATATACTGTGTGATACGTGATAACTTCTACAGCGGGCGCTGTCTTGTTGGTACCATACATATCGGAAATTACTCAAAGGCAAAGTTTTATTCTTCAAGTAAGGTCTCAGATTTCGCAAGCAAACTGCCAAAGTACCGCACAGATCATACTATGAAGAATCAAAGGATATTAAGCATAAAATGTCATGCAACAAGATATTTACGAGTAGGTCATAATGAAGTGGTCATTTAATGTATAAACTGAGTTTGAAAAATTTTCTCTCCTCTAACATATAACATAAAAGTAAAACATATATTTAAACATAAAAAAATAAATTTTGTTACTTATTTAAAAAATTTATTTTTTATACACTATATTAAAACATTTTGATGATGTTTAACATCGATCAATTGTTGCATGCGAGATGGAAAAAAACCCTTGAAGATATAAAAGTATAAAAAAATGGCAATGCATTACAGTATGGAAACCTTTTAACTATACAAAACATTTCATAAAGGTAGACAAATTAAGACAGAAGAACTTGAACTACTCGTGACAAAAAAATGATAAAATAACAAATTTTTTTTATTTTTAAAAGTCGTAATAAAAAAAAATTCTAAGGAATTTTTTAAAATCCTTATAACGTACAAAAGAAGGTAATTAATTAAAAAAATACTTAAAATATTAATTCACGCCTACAAGCATTTTATTCTAATTGCATAAGGAATGCAGGATAAATTTCTCATTGTTATAAAATATTCTTGAACGTGAAGTTCATAATAATAAAAAACGAGAGATGATTCATTATGTTGAACGAAATATATGTAAAGAGGAAAAGAGCGACTCACTCACTCATCACGAAATCTCCAGAACCATTAAACCTATAGACTTGAAGTTTGGTAGGTATGTTGGTTTCATGGAGTAGAAATCTGCTAAAAACGGATTTTGAGGAAAAGGAATCCTAAGGAACATTACGAGGGATTAAAGGGAGTTGTAAATAAATGTTCTCATTTTTAAACTACTGGATGTACAGTCTTCTTGAAATTTGGTAAGCATATTCCTTTCATAGTGTAAATATCCGCTACAAAATGGTTTTTACAAAAATTTGCCTCTATATTTATACAACATCATGAAATATCCCACGAAGCGGATGGGTAACGGCTATTATATATATCTATATATCCATATATATATATATATATTTGGAACAAGAGTGAAGAACTCAGCTTGTGCGTTATAAATTATAATTGAATTAATAATAATAAAAAAAAGGGTAATTAAATTAAAAACTGCTACTTTAAACAAACCTAAAACCATTACTACCGTGTTCGGTGAAAATCCAATCATATATAGTGCAATCATCAAGCTCAGATACAACATACGAGCATATTTGATAACTAACGAGCCTTACTGCGACGGATTAGGATCTTCGATATTTAATTCGCCGTGGTAGCAAAGAACGTTTAACTCTTAATATATTAATTATTAATTATGTTTTGCTAACATATTATTACATTAATCCTCTGATAACATGCATACATAAAGTAAGATATATCCCCTGAATAAGAGAAAAGAACTGTAAAGCCTCTAGGGTTCTATTGAATATAAGGGAATAATTTTGGAGGACTCCAGGAACTAGAACCTAACAGTTTTCTTGAAGAAAAAATTGAAAACTCAAATGGTAGAGTGGTCAATGGGGCACATGATCTCTGATGAGGTCTTCATCCCCTATCTTGTATTTGAGTGAGCATTAAAAATTACACTTGCCATGTTTAGTGGAAGGTGGGGAAAAATATAAAAGTTTAAAAGATAAAAATTAAAAATAAAATTAACGAAGTACATTAGATTGCGACCTGAAATAATAAAAATATAAAGAAAAATTGCTGGAGCTTAACTCAAATGATAAAGAGAGATCTGTAAAAAAAACTAGAGTTCGATAACCTCAGTTAATAAAAGGAATTAGTCAGTGCTAAGAAGTATAAGAGGAAATCTCATCACACAGCCATTATTTACTAAATTCTAAGACATCATCTATAAACGAATTTCTGGAAGAAGAATAAAGAGAGTTCATTTGCTCACACAACTAAAGTCATGGCCATGAAGTTCGACTAATCTGTAGAAGAATTCAACGCATTACATTTTATGTATAGTTTCCATTATCAATGTAAGCTCTGATGACCTTTATGACTATGTTTCAAATAAAATAGCTGCATTTGTGAATAAATTGTACATCAAAAATAAAATAACTCCCAATCAAAGAACCATTTTAATATAAAAAATGTTATAAAACCGTTTTTTTTTCGGGAAACCACTTTACATGTATGAAATATTTAAAGTAACCATGCATTAAATTTGTCTTAACAAAAAAGTTCAAAGGGAGAGATTTTAAAGTACAAAATATTTTATGGTGCGACGAGTCTTATATTCTACATTTGTGCTAAAAATAACTGTAGTAAGCAAACAATTCCCCGTTTGAGTTTTAATAGTGCAATTTATATGAAAACAGGATCCGAATAAAATAAATTTATTCACATTCTACAGTAGAAAAATAAACAGTTTAAAAATTATATTCGTAACAGACGCGATATTAAATCTGAGTATTTCAAATATTAGAACTTGCGTTGCAATCAGAATGTTATTTTTAATGAGTATGAAATTGTGGAGAAAAAATTTAATAATCATGATAATTCAAAATAATCTATTACTTTTCTTATCACATTGTATTAAAACTTTTAAAATTGTATCAGTTTATTATGTTATAGTTTAGGATTGATGTAATAAAGAAAAATGAAAATATAAGTAATTTGAAAGGAAATATGTTCCTTTTTTTATATTAAACAAATTGTAGGTACTTAGAAAGAAGAGAAAATGTATCAGTAAAATAGTTTTTGAAAAAACCTAAATGCTTTAACTCTAAATATCGTTATATATTAACCAACAGAAATATAAAATTTTATACATGCATCTATCTATCATATATATGATAGTTAGATGCATGTTTAAAATTTTATATATATATAAATGTATATATATATATATATATAAATTACATAAAGATAATTTATTTAAAAATGTCAAATGTGATAGATTTGGTTCTCCACTTAGGTTAGTTCTAAAAGAGAACTATGTTTATCATAATGGTAATTATTATCTACAGATTAAGGGTCTGCCACAAGGGGGCCCTGCTAGCAACTGTCTTGCTAATTTATATTTACATTATTGTGAAAATAGTTTCATAGATAACTTAGAATATTACTTTTTTGCTACATAGATGATATTATCATTTTTGGCAAGCAAGAAAACTTTAAACCTAACATTAATTTTTATCCACAATATCTTAATTTAATTCAGACAAATGGTAACAATTATGAAGCAAATTTTCTTGATATAGAAATTAAATTCAAAGATAGTATAATAGTTTTTTATATTTATGATGAACGAGATGACTTTAATTTCAACATTATAAAAATATCACATGGGAGAGTAATGTGCATGTTTCTATATTCAGAAATATTGTTATAAATTACACACAATGCAATAAATTTCTAGTTTCAAATGAATCAGAAAAAATAAAAAACTACAAACATTTTACTAAATACATTTACATTTACAATACATTACAAATTACAATACATTTACAACACATTACAAATACATATACATTTTTCAAAAATACTCAATTTTGTTAATGGATATTCGAATAATGAAATTCTAAATAGTAAGGATTAAATTTGTATAGTTTATAAACAGGTTATATATATATATATATATATATATTATTTTAAATTTATTATTCTTTCTAGATAGTTATAGATACTCCCAATTTCTAATTTTAGCAAAAAAATTTTTAATATTTTTAAATCATATAACCTTAGTGTCTGTCCCTAAGTTAATGGTAGTATGTTTACAATTCTTAATTTATTATTTCTATTCTTTTCATACTTCTAATAAGTGCTACTTTTCAACCATTGCTTTGCTTTGAATATGTATTTGGGTCCAGAATCTGGCAATAACTTGTTTATTGTACTCAGATTTAGCGCGGGCTCTGCGTTTCTGTATGCAATTTTAGGTAAGTTACCTTCTTCTCATAATGGATTTAGATTTCCTATCCATTATATTCAATAAGTTTTTGCTCAGTATTATTAACAGAAAGGGGGAAGTTTAGCTATATAAAACATTTTTATATATAAGCTGTCCTAATTCAGCAATGTTGATAATACTGTAGCATCCATTCTTTTATATATTTTATATTTAACTCTATTATTTTAATATTTCATATTTCCTTTTAAATTCTGTTGTCTGGTTATCTTGCAATTTCAATTCTTTTCAGTTTTAATTATGTTTATTCATCTCTCTCTTGTAGAGAAATTTTGATTATATATATATACTAACTTCGTGTCCCGGCGTTGCAAGGGCTTCTTCAAGTGTGCAGCTATTTGCCTTTGAAATTTCCCCTTCCCCTTTTAGTGTCAGCACTTCATGCTGTGTGTGTGATTTCTGTATAATGTCATTAAATTTATTTTTTTAAAGTTTCTTTCACTTCCTTTCCCCGGTGGATGGTTCTATATCCTCTTCGCTTAGCTCGGTTTTGCATGGGCTTATTCCATGGGTATCACTTTATCCCTATGTAAATTTTCCCTTTTTTCCTGTTTCTTTCTTGGACGCCATCACTTTTGGGTGTGTATGCGCGATGTGAGAGATTTCTATATTTATGTCATTTAAATTCCCTTTTCAGAAATTTCTTCCGCTTCTTTTCTTTGTCAGACAGGTTTCTTTTCCCTCCGTTCCAAGTATAAAACACTTTTTTCCCCGGGATAAAATCTTTTTTTCTTTCTAATTTTTATTTTCTATTAATAATTTACAACGTACCAATTTATTATTAAAGAACTAATTAACAGTCACCCAGATGTCAGCATATATGGGAGAGGGTGTATGCGAGATATGAGAGATTTCTATATTTTTATTGTTAAAATTATCTTTTCCAAAATGTCTTCAATTTCTTTTCCGTCGGCTTAGCCCAGCGTTACCATGCGCTTTTTCTCTCTTTCTTCCCCAGTGATTAGATCTTTCTTTAAATTTCTATTTTCGATTTCTAATCTACAAAGTTAATCTAGTTTAAACCACAAGAAAACAGACAATGTACGACTTTATGATTAAATAATTAATTTTGTAATGAATAATAAAAAAAAACAATATTAACTTAGTTTTTTAAAAAATAATTTATATCCAATTTTATTAAATAATGGATGTCAAATTTCTTACCATTAACTATTGAAACGACCGCTTATTAAAAAGAAAGATTCAAAATGTAAATAGTACTACCTGATGAAAACATTTCAGTATTTTCTTATATTCAATCTAAATCACTTTTTTAAAATAAAGAAAACTATCAGTTGTAACTATCAGAAAGATGTCTCTTTCTGCATATGTTCCATAAGCCTCATTCCTATTCTGCCGTAGGTTTATCACAATTAATTATTTCTGGCATATGGTGATTTTAGCAACTTGTTTAGTTGCATTTTTATGGCTCCTTGAAATGGAAAAGTGCCTTTTTAAAAAATATTGTATACGCAAAAAAGCAGAACAATAGAATTTTTTTTCAAAATTACGAAATTTTATGAATTTTTTTAAGAAGTTTTACAATATTCCATCTCAATCTAATTTGGCACTGTTGAAAAAGGTATACAATGTACAAATATACTTGAAAAAATGGTTGTAAATTTATTTTTTTTAGAATTTAAATCCAATAAAATCCATAGAAATTTGTAAGAAAATGTAAGACACTGTAGAAATTGGGATTGTAATAATATATTTCAAGTAAATTAAAGGCATTTATTTTATAAAAAAAGTTAATTAATACAGTCAATAGAGCAGTGTCATGAAATTCCAGTTTGGCTGAAAACTGATTTTCGACGCCAAATTTTGTGATTGTTGTAACAATAACAATGTTACAACTATGCAGACAAATCAAAGTTGGTGCCAAAAACCGGTTTTTTAACGTTTTTAATTACAGGTAAGCCTCCTACAACGGGGTAGATACGTTCCCCAAAAAAGCCGTGTTATAAGAAATCGCGTTGAAGGAGTTAATATCTATACGTCACAAGTGACGTGTAGATATTAAGAGAAAAAAGTTACGGAAAAAAATACTCAATATCTGAAACGCGTCGCAGCGAAATCGCGTTGCACAAGTAACGAGTTGGAACATTGTCTTTTAAACTTATTGCAATATCGGACCGAAGTGCGAATCTAAACCATTCTCGAATCCACTTGAATACATACAAACAATCTCATCAAAATCCGTCCAGCCGTTTAGGAGGTGTTTTGTCTTGTCACATACACACGCCGCACAAAAGATTTATATTTCAATATATTTCAAGCGTCTCGTGTATTTTGAGATTTAATTATACTTCTACACTTTGCTCCAATTTTGTTTGTGAGTATTGACTACTAAATCTGCAACTTTTGCGCCAGACAATTTAAGTTGATTTACTTCAAAGATCTTTGAAGTTTTTTATACTAAATTAAAAGTATTTATAAAGGTCGCTGAATTTAATATAAGTTTTTGTATAAAACTTTAACAATTTCTAAACGTTTTTTATATGTTTATGATATATTTCATTTTCTTCCCTATTATAATGAGACTAACACATTTTAAAATGTAAAAATTTAAATTTGAGACGTACTAAACCAATTTTCACCAATAAAGGTTTCGTTTTTATTTATTCATAATTTATGTAAATACTTTTTCAACATCAAATAGTTCTGAGTACTTGAAATTCAAAATTACATTAAATAATCTATTAGCGCTTTGGTAAGCCACTTTTAATTTAAGCCACTTTGTGACTTAAATAGGAACAGTTTTTCTCAGATTTATCAAATATTAACGAGTAAAAACTAATAGAATATGTTATTATTTATTATTATTCAATAGTCTAATTTGATGTGTCTTGTAAATAGCATGATTTCTTAGAGAGTGAGTGAGATTTATATTAATGCCTCACTTTAAAAAAAGCACTAGGGCTATTCAAGACAGATATTGTAACTTTGAACCTGGTTCAAGTGAGGAGTACGATACCTGATCTGGCACTTCCTCTCCTAACTACCACACCTTGTCAAAGGGAGGAAATTAAGCTCCAAAACAATGAAACGTGCATCGATCCATTCTGCACCGCAGGTCTTAAGGTACACGACTATTTGCGACAATTTTTTTTTTTAAAAAATGGAAATATGGGGTGGGGGGGTTAGATTTGCTTAGTACATTTTACGAAAAATATGCTCAAATTAAAAAGAGAAAAATAAATTATTATTACTAAAATGGGAAAAAAGGGGTAACAATTTACAAAAAAAGACATAAATGGGGTCCATTCTGTACCAAAAGTTTATAAACAAATTACCAATTTTTCAATTCTAATGCGTTGCTACGTTATTCATTTTTTAAATTACCGTCCGGATAAGAAATATTTTAATTTTTTCATAAACTAGAGCACTTTATATTAGTTATTATCTGAAAATTGTAAAAAAAACAGTGATTATATTAACATGAGGGACTGTACATTTTGTAATAAAGCAGTGATTGATAAATCTGAAGGTTAAAACACTTCTACTATTATACAGAACATACACAAAAAATGTCAATTAATTTTGTTCAAAACTTTTTTAGCAATCACTTGCTCCGTTTGAGCATTTAAAAAACACACACACATTTCGAGTAAATCACATTCAAAAGTATGACATCTTGCTTAAGGTATCCGACTAAAGTGAATTTTGCCAAAAATTGTCAATTTTTTTATGATTTTATTTAATGGGTCATTTTATTAGTTTTATAAAAAAAACAAAGTTTATCATTTTCTGTTTACTAGAACAAAAACACTACAAGTGTTTTAGTAAAAGCAGATGCCATTACTTTAAGCAAAATGTCATACATTAAAACGCGTTTTACTCGAAATGTGATTTTTTGAAAATAATCAAACGGGGTCAGCGATTGCTAAAAAAGGTTTTGAACATAATTACTTCTCAAATATTTTCTGCAAGTTCTGTATATTAGTATAATTGTTTTAACTTTCAGATTTATCAATCACTGTTTTATTGCAAAATTTACAGTCACTTATGTGAATATAATCACTGTCTTTTTAAACATTTTCATATAGTGTTGCCGATATAATAATAAATGGACTGTAAATTTTCTAACAAATTTTTAATGAGCGAAAACTGATCCCAACCATATGGGATCGCTATACTTTTCGAACTGAATACAAGGTTACAACAGTTGGCTCGGAGCAAAATCTATACAAGGAATTCTCGCCAACTGGCGCCAACATATATTAACCGAGATAAAGTGCTCTATTTTTTGTAAAAAAGAAAATATCTCTTATCCAGAATGTCATTTTAAAATTGAATAATATAACAACACATTAGATTGAAAAATTTGAAAATTTGCTCATAAACCTTTGGTGCAGAATGGGTCGCATTTATGCTATTTTTTGTCAATTTTTACCTATTTTTCCCCATTTTAATAATAATAATGTTTTTTTCTGTTTTTAATTTTAGCACATTTTTCTTAAAATGCACTAAACAAATCTAAAAATAACAAAAAAAATCCCCACATATCTCCCTTTAAAAAAAAATTGTCGCAACCAGTCGGATACCTTAAAGCGATGACATCTGCTTTTACTAAAACACTTGTAGTTTTTGTTCTAGAGAACGGAAAATAATAAACTTGGTATTTTTATCAAAATAATAAGATGGCCTATACAAAATTATTAAAAATGTGTCAATTTTTTGTAAAATGAACAATTTTAGGGTAGTCCTTAAATTTCTCGAAGACTCAAACCCGTGACACTCTGAACAAGAGTTCTTTATCATAACCACAGGATTCTAACACGGTCACGTGTCTATTGCAGAAAAAGTAATGCGTGTGTGCATTGAAGAAGTATATTCTTAATTGGAGGATTTTTGTATGAAATTGTAAGGGTGTACTTACCTTTTAGGCCAATGTCTACATACAGATTTGAATTCATAATTTTAATGCAAATCAAGAACTAAATTCGCATTTATATCTCTCACATATTCCTGTTCTCACATGCACTTACTTCTTCACAATAATACTTATATATTATGATACATTTTGTGATATTCCAAATTATCTCATGAATCACGATTATAAAGCTCAAAAGATCACACTAAAATCTCCTTTGAGGAGCTGGAAAAAAGTATTTTTCATTTTAAAAGCATTTATTCGGTTATTTAAAAGATTCAATTGGGAATATTCAGAATTTTTAAGACACGTTTAGAATGATTTGTAACCATACAAAAAGGAAAGATACACATTTAGATAAAATCGTCATTTTATCTTACAACTTTTGTGAACATTTTATTTCATTGAGTAAATACAATACTTTGTATCGAAGAAATATCATTAAAGCCTACGTGGAATTAAAAAGCATTTATAAAATAAAAATGATGAATTGACTGGAAAGTCTTTAATATGTAATTGCATTTCTTTCTTTTCTTTAAGTTATCCAGCACCAGAGAATTCACAAGGGTGTATTAAAAAAAATTAAATACTCTCAGATTTCATAAGTTTATTGAAGTTTATCTTACTTTTTCCTTTTTAAAAGAATGTTTCGAAATTTGACCTGAGGTACTCCAGAGGCTTTCCACACATTTTAAATGTTATCAGTAAAAAAGAATGATGATTTTATAAAGAAAAACGATTTGAAGAAAAATTGAAGAAGTTCTTTTATTTGCATAGTGTGGATGATTTTTCCGACAGAAAAATAGATTACTGGTGATGTACGATTTAATCCTTAATCTTTGTATTTGTTCTAAATCATTAATGATTCAAAGAAAAAATTTCATAAAAAATTGTCTCTGCATGAATAAAAAGATGTACAGATTTACATTAAATCTTCGTTTTCCTCTTTAAGTGTATTGGAAACATCTTTTTACTTCAAAATTAAATAAAATTGAAATTCTGTGAATGCAGTAGAAAATAAAATAAGAAGCTACTTTCTTGCTACATTTTTGTGCTACCACGCATGTAACAAATCCACTCCAAATTAAACATTAAATTTAATCCTCTATCAACTTAAAATGTAAAAAATTGAGGAGGAATCTCTTTTCCTCCAATTATATGATTTATATAGTAATTTCAAACAACTGAAAAGAAAAATGTCTGCTTGCTAATCGTTTATTTTTGCTAATATTTATATCATTAGGCACATATATCAAGTTCCATTCTTCCATATAATCGAGATATTAAAAACAGTGTTATTGAAATCAAGTTTTAACTATTGAAAGTTCATATAAGTCCTATTACTTAAGCAAAATTGTCATACAATTAAATAAAACATTCATACAACGAACAGTTTCATTACACATTTTCTTCAAACTTTGATTTGCTCATGGAAGCATTTATATGATGTAGCTGTAATGGAAAATGCTTAGTAATTTTTCTAGAATATTTACTTCAATGTACCAAACACCCAATTAATTATTGATTAATGAAATAATTAGAAAACAGCGAAAAGTTTCAAAAAAATTAGTTATCCATTCATTGTTACTTATTACTAGTAATATATACGAGGGTTGATCTGAAAAAAAAGGTTACAAGCCGCTGCATTTGAAAACTACATACTGTAGAGAATTTTTCCCCAAAGTAGAAATACCTGGCGCTACTTGTTATACGGCTGGTTTGTGGGCAGTTAGTGAAAGTTCACAGACGATTCAGGACGATTGAAATTGCAAGACTTTTAGGAAATTGGTCTCGTTTTGAAGTGCAAGCCATGATTCAATTTTTATGGGCAAAGAATGTGTCCATATCTGCTATGAGAAGACAATATGTAGCGCAATTGTGGCACTCTTTTTCAATCAGGCAGACAGATGTCGAAAACCGCAATATGGCAGGGAGCGATCGGCCAAGTTCTTCAATGACAGAAATCAACACAGCACGAATTAAAGAAATGATACAAAATGATCCGCAGGTAAATCTGAGTGAAATTTCGTCAGAACTGGGACTGAGCTATGGTACTGTGCAGCATATCGTTTCTGATGTGCTGCAACATTCCAAGACAGTTCTGTAAAAACATCCGTCGAGATTTAGCCCAATGGACAAGGTCCTGATTTCTCTCTTGACGGGTTAAACAAGTTGGTCCTGCGTTCTGACAAATGCCTAAATAGACTTGGCGCTTATGTTGAAATATGGTAGGCACGTATACCCTTAAATCCCTTTTGAATTTTCTGTCTAGTAATAGTAAATAATTTTTTATTCGACTTGTAACCTTTTTTTATCAACAGTCGTAATATTTGCGCAACTCAGAATTTTTACTATAAAATGTATAATGATTCAATTAAAATTTTTTAAAGATACTCAGGTTTTAAGTATTTCATTGTAGGTGAGTTTCAAAGAAGCCATAAACCACATAAGAGCCACCAAAACATTATAAAAGTTTTAAGACATTTAATTGTTTCTTTTCAGTTCAAGAGGTCTAGAAAATAACTATGTGCGTGGAGAGGTATATTTAATCGCACCCTAACAAAGAATATAAGATTTGCTAAATTAGCAAAAAAGTCGAAGAGCCACTATCCTAGTAGCACAGACTGTCTTCTAATGGATTTTTAAAGACCCTTTTCCTAGGTCAATCACTATATATTATCATTAGATATTTTTCACTCTACTTAGATCTAGCAGCACTTCATCGTATTTTGATTCTCACTCTGCTTTTTCTCCTTTGAGATCTGTTTAAACCTGCTGTTCTGTTCGGGCCTATATGACCCGAAAAAAAAATGTATACGTTTATAAAAAAATATAGAACAGGGATATTTTTATGAAACTTCTTGATATCGTAGATAAATAGTATAAATATGTACTCCTAGACAGATTTGTGTTTATTTTTACATCGAAGGAATATTTTTCAATTTATACCTAGTGCATCATTCGGATCAATATGACCCAATGCAAAAAAAAAATCATTTATTTTTACTCCTACATGTTCACTTTTGCTTGGAATAAATTAAAAGAAAATAATAACAAAGTTTCTCTAATTTATCCATTTTCAAAACTTGTTCCAGGGATGTATGAGTTTGGTTACATGATATGAGAGCACGTGCAAGGTCAAAAAGTTTATACGATTGGCAGGAAGCTAAAACTACTTACTTTTATTGCAAGGTTTATTTTTTTTCTGCTGTATTTTACTTTCTGATATACTTTAAAGAAATTGTGCATGTGAGTGGGAGAGAAGAAATGCAAATAGCCTAGGTTTGAGTCACGCTGATGTAGCTAAACTAATAGAAGCTTCTGACAGTGAAGAAGTATTCGAGTAATGTAAATCATACAAGTGACGAAATTGTGTGAGTGAAGGTTGTGACAACAATTTTGATACCAGTTATCAACAAATGAACTATAAAGAGAGTATTCAGTCCAATAATCGTGAAATAAAGTGGAAGGGAATCCGCTACCACATTCTTCTCAATCAACAGCTGCTAATATTTTAAATATGGCTCAAGTGTAGTATAGGGAGGGGATTTGGATTTGGCGATTTTTATGTAGATATTATGGTGAGATAATGAATTCATTCTGGCTTCCGGACACCTATCGCTATGTAAAGTAGCTTGGCAATCGATTTTGATCGCCAAAAGTAATTGACATTGCCAAGCCCCCCCCCTATACTACACTTTAACCTTTAAAAATTACTCCAGAAATCATAAGATATGCAACGGCAAGGGTACAGACGTAAAAAGTGCAATTGGGGTAGTATTCAATTCCACAATTGAAAACTGAATCAAAAAATGACTAACATTGAAAAAGAAAAAGCTTATGGGAAAAAGTGAAAAATATCGAAAGTGAAACTTTTCAAGCATATATTGGATTATTATTGTTAGCTGGCGTTGATAAATTATATGAAGAATCAACAAAAGCTTATGGGATTAGGAAACTGGCAGAAATGTATTTCTTGCAGCAATGTCCCTCGAAATATTTTGACCGTGTTGAGAATTATTCGTTTTGATAATAAATTCACTCGTCAAGAAAGAAGAAAATTGGATAAATTAGTTGAAGAGCGAGATATCGGGGAAAAGTGTGGATAGAAATTCTACAAAAATTATATAATCCGACTGAAAATATTACTGTAGATAAACAATTGGTAGGATTTCGTGGCCGATCCCCTTTCAAGCAGTATATACCAAGTAAGCCATCAAAATAAGGGATTAAAATATGGACTTTATGGGACAGTAAAACTTCGCATGCACTGAAAACGCAAATTTGCACTGGAAAAAGAACAGGGTCAAAGCCAGAGAAAAATCAAGGAATGCAAGTAGTGTGTGATCTCACTTATGGGTATTCGGGGCACAATATTACATGTGATAATTTTTTCACATCTTACAACTTAGGGTAACTTCTTCTACAGAAAATGACTATGCTTGGCACCATGAGAAAAACTTCCAGAACTTCCTGAAGAAATGCAAAATAAAGAAATCAACAGCTCATTATTTTAATTTACAGAAGACACAGCAATTTTAAACTACACCCCAATAAAGAAAAAAAATGTTATTCTTATGAGCACTTTGCATCGTGGCAAAGAAGGTAGCAAAAACCTGATAAAAATCATTAAAGATCTTAGATTATAATTCAACTAAAGGGCTGTGGATACTCTTGATCAACTTCTAAGCACATACACTTTTAAAAGAAAAACAAGTCTCTGGCCCATAATAGTATTCTATAACATGCTTGATAATTCTGCGTACAATGCATTTGTTCAATGGACTTCAATGCACAGTAATTGGAACGAAAACAAATTGACTAAACAAATTCTGTTTTGGAAGATCTAGGAAAATCTCTCACTTTTCCATATATTGAAGCAAGGGCAAACCTAACAAAAGGTGAGGACTCATTAACAATAGTGAAACGAATACAGAGAAAAAGGGAAAGCATACCATCAGGATATGCTGAGAACACTTCATTGTAAGTGCTAGTTGCAAGCTCTGTCGATCTAGAAATGACAACAAAACTAATATGTTATGCTACATATGTAAAAATCACATTTGCAAAGCTCATTGAAGTTATTACTGTTCAAAATGTTAATAAAATTAAGTCTTAATTTTTTGAATATTTTTCTGTTATTTTTATAGATGCTTTATATTTTTTTGTAAAAATCAATTTAATATAAATTTTTGTTATTTTTATAGATGCTTTTTTATTATTAGATGTATTTTTAAACTTACATTACTATTGTTTTTACCATTTCTTAAATGACACCTGTCATTTACGGCAAGAAAAGTTAGTTTTCTGAATCGGGTCCTATGAACGCTACATACGTACAGTAAATACAAACAGAATAGCAGGGTTAAATAGTATTGTCTATATTAGGGGGACTTCAAAATTTTATTCTGGTCGGCTAAATAAAAAATACAGAAAGATCCGTTTGGCCACATCAATAAGCCCACAAAGGTTCGCGGGCCACAAGTATGCCAAAAAATAGTGTAATCAGAAAATTTATATAAAAAAGAGGATTTATTTTACAAGAATATAATTGATTCTAAGTGAAGAAACGTTGTTAGAGATTTGCTTATATATGCATAACGGTTTCAAAAAAGTCAAATAGAAATTTTTCAAGAATTTACGATGTTGTGAAATTTTTGAAGCATTCATCATTTGAAGAATATTTTTTTCGTAAATTGATTTTAAACATATAAATACAAATGGGATGTTATAACTATCAAGAATAAGAGAAAAAAAATTTTTACTCGACAAAACGTAAAAGGTAATTTTTCTTGAAATTGCTTCTAATTCAAATGCGGAGACGCTAAAATACCATTAACAGCCCCTCGGGGCCCACGTACCATGGGTTTAAGACCCTTAGTCTATATGCATATATTACAATCCCTTAAGAAAATTGTGTTCTGAAGTCAAACACGCAATAAAGAAATACAGCAGGTTAATTTCAACGCAATACAATTTTGTAATAATATCATATGAGGCGAATATGAAATGCATATTTTATGAGCAACAACCAATAAACTTCACTCCACTTCAATAACTTTTACATAAACAATCAAATATATTTCAAAACTTTAAGATATATTTCTTGACATAATCACTCTAGTATTTAGATGTTTCTCAGGGCATCATATTTTGTCTCCAAATTTGGAAACTTGACTATCATCTATCTAAGATTATATCCATTTATTCAGTATTATTGAGTGGAGTATTCTATCTTTGGCTGTGAACTATTTTTCCAGCAATAACCTTTCTTCTAAAAGAGGAAAGAACGTCTATACTCTCAAATGGTAACTTAAAACTGAATTACAGAGAGATATATGTGTATATTGCTAGATCTAAATTTATTTTCAGATTGAATTAACCAGAAAAGTGTATGCAGATAAAACTTCTCAGCAATCTTAATCACAGAATACATTTTGTTTTTCTGCTTTCGAATAAGTAAAATATGTAAGTATAATACAACCTCAAACATTGAACGAAATCAACTCATATTTGAGAGGAGAAATATTTACTGTAAGTAATAGTAATATTTGCTTCTTCCATTACTTGAAGGTTATTATAACGATATATACATTTTATAGTTCATTGTTTGTATTATTAAAAAAAATAAGTTATGGAAGCATTGTGATGGGGATTTTAAAAATATTATGATTTAAGTATATACCCTAAATAATTTATATTACTATGTGCATAAAAAATAGTTATTAACGATTTAATTGACTATAAAACCCAAAACAGTAGAAATTTTAAATTAACACAAAACAAATTAATTAATTATTATTATTTGATATAAGAGAGATATTTCTAATCTTTTTAACAATGCAGGGCTCGACCAGATCCATTAGAACATTCATGGAAATACATAAAATGGAATAGATTTGACTTGTCCAACGAGAAAGTAGTTCTTCCTCTATGTTTCATAATTTAGATGATGCAGATTTTTGCAGATAGTGAATATTACAGCTGAGCTGGCCCATTACTCTTTGATACAAATTAAGATATTATGTAAATGCTACGGATTAACATAATTTCTAAAGAAATAAATAGATCAATTCTAATAACGTTAAAAATAATTTCAATATTTATGAGCCTTTTACAAAAAATTCATTGCAAATAAAATTAAATAATTTGCAAATTATAGTATAACTATTACACAGAACTAAGCAGATATGTTTGAAATATGAATGAATATATAAAAGGAATTTTAATTCAGTTATGTTCTTATATCAAACCAGCTTGCACCATTGTGTGGGTTAGACATTCTTATCTTTTTAAGACCCGATATATTTTATCTTTAACTATTACATTCTTCACGTTACTAGCGCTATACTAACCCCAATTTTTAATATACCCCTTTACCAACACCAATTTTTACTATACCCCTTGAACGTACAACAGGAACTTGCGGGATGGGTCTTAAAAAAATTCTTAATTATAATCTTGCTCAGTAGTGTGAATAACTTATGTTGTTTTTACTAAAGAAACGTAATTTAGTTTTTTTAAAAGAAATTAAAACATTAATGAATAATATTCGAATATTTGTCAATATATATGTTAATAAATCATACAAAGGCACAAAATTAACTATTCATTTTATAAAAATACTCAAATAAAACATTTTAATATCGATATTTAAAAGTTTATTTTTTGGTGATGTACATTGTTTTCTCTAAAATTCTTACAGAAACTTAAATAAGTTACTATAGGAAAATATGTAAAACATTTATTAAACAAAAAAGGGGAAACAATTTAACCATAGGGGAAAAACACTTTATTTTTTTCACAACAAAAAAATGCTAATTAATTTCATTGTCACCGCCATATATTATCTAAATTTTAATTATTTTTTGAATTGAGTTTTTCGCACGAAATGCATTCTAATCCATAAGGATTAATCAAATATTTTTTTGTGACATTGGTATAGTATTTTTTGTTTACTTTAGTTAGATTAGATGCCATAACTGAGTTTATTTTCTGGAAATATTCTATTTTGTAACAGTTTGCTTGGAATTCTTCTCTTTTTAAATAAATAATATAAGTAATTTGTAAGGTATGTTCAAAAGATATCGACCTTTAAATTTTCCCTCCTACAACGCGCCACTGTGCACATTGGGAGTTGACAGCTAAATGCATTCGCTTACATTTTTCCCTTTTTTTCCGGTGTAGTAGTAGTAGTTCCCTGCCGGCAGTTTATTGAGGTGATGTTATTTCTCTAATGATGACTGAACAACTTGAGTTTCATAGTAATGGGAAATGAGCAGCTTCAATTGATCCAAGGACCTGGGGCACCAAAGGGAGAAGACTGACTTAGCTCCTAGTGCCTGCTAACTTTAGCTGGACATAATGGAATGGCCTTCACCTCTAGGGTGACCCTACAGGAGTATATACTCCCGAGTTACATCGCCCATTCAGTCCAGGTACACCCTCTCGCCACTTTGAGGCAGTTAGCAGGCTTGAGAAGGGTACACAAAAAGTGCCAATATCTGGGTTACATTCTGGACCAGGAGATATTGAGTAATAGACATATAGAGGCTCAAGTAGCCAAATTCAGAAAAAGACTTAACATTTTCAAATAAATTTCAGGGCGTGATTGGGGCGCAGACGCCAATACCCTGAGAACAACATACATCTCACTAATCAGGCCAATTTTAGAATATGGCCTTCCAGTTTATTTTTTTGTGCTTCTGAAGCTAACTTAAATAAGCTTGAACGAGTGCAACTGAGTGCCGCAAGAATAATTACTGGCCTTCGTAATAGCTGACCTAATAATATTGTTCTGCATAAGAGTGATTTACCGCCTCTTTCTATAAGAAGAGGTTATAGTCTGCAAAATATTACAATAAGTTATCTAGCTACAATGCCCAGCACAGAATTTCTGTCTATCTCCCCTCTTGGATCAATAACAGGCGATTAAAGAAACATAGCCCTTTTTCTTTGGCAGTTAAATTGGGTCTGTTTTCTGGTAATGTTGAACCTCACTCCTTAAAGCCATTTCCCCGTTTTAAGTTCGACTCTGATCGCATACATTTTCAGACTGAGCTAATGACCAGGGTGTGTAAAAGATCTGATATACCAGAGTTTACAGGTTGCTCTAGATACAATTGATGGCATCTTCATACGGCATTAAAAATCTATACTGATGGCAGCATGGGTGACGGTGGTATTTCTGGAAGCGGCGTGTACATTGAGACACCTGATGGTACATTTGACATCAAGATTAGGAATATAAATTACTGTTCTGTTTTTAGATCTGAAGATATTGCAATTTATAGGAGGTTGCAAATTATTGACACTGCTTCTGACCTTGTCTTCAGGAACATTTGGATTTTAACTGACAGCCGTGCTTCTATACAGTACCTTACTCGTTGGGCAACTGTTGGGGATATGACAAGCCTAAAAATTGTGGATGTTGTGATTCGACTTTATTCTAGACACTCTATATACTTTCAATGGGTCCCCTCCCATAATGGATTGAATGGTAACGAGATAGCCGATAGTTTGGCCAAGTCTGCCACTGCTGACACTTTGCTGGATGATTCTTGTCTATCTTTTGCTGAACTCTCCTCTATTAAAAGGTTAGAATTGAATTCATTTTGGAGAATACTCCCTGCTCACCCTTGGTATTTTGGCAAAACACCTCGTTGATGTTACCAAATTAATATTCCTAGGTATCAGCAGACGGCTTCTGTCGCGCTTTTTTAGTGGCTACATCGAGTCTCTGACTTTTCAACATTGCCGGGAATTCTTCCAGAATGTCCTAGGTGCGAGGCGGATCAGGCCTCTCCCAGTCATATTCTCAATTGTTTGAGTTTTTTATATGACAAGGTCTTAGGAAATTCTATCTTATTTCTGGAGTTTTTGGAGATTTTTGGTTTTAAAGAGATGGTGTAGCTGAGCTGCACCATCTGGGATAAGAAACAACAACAAAAACACAACTTGAGTAGGAATATTACATTAAATATTTTGTCAAAAGCTTGGAGATTTTCTAAATGAAACAATTCATAATATTCAGCAAGTACTTAGAGACGATGCTATGGGGTCACACAAATTAATTAGAGGCTTAACCGATTCAAAAGTGGCCGCACGTCAGCAGAGGAGGCTAGCATTCTGCGAGGCCACAAACCACTAGAAATGTAGTTGTTGTTGAGAAAGTTGGAAAATCTGATAGAGTAAAAGGCCATGGTATGACCGTACGAGTGACTTTCTGAACAAGTTGTGATCAATACAGGTTCTCCACATGCAATTTTGTATGATCCTGTGCAAAGCGGCTTTTTCTTAAGATTTTGCATGATGAAGGAAAAGAGAAACTCCGTGTTGCAGTTGCACAGGACCAAATGGGCATTATCAACACAGAACCTGGCTTATCGCTTCCTGCTGTTCCCGAAAAAAGATTAAAGGATTCCGTTTTCATAGAGGAGGTAAGGCAGAATGAAACGGTGGAGTTGACCACCGTTCCAAAAGAAGCCTTTCGGAAGTGGTTTCGGCAGTGGACGGAATATTGGGCTAAGTGTGTAAAGGGCTCAAGGGGCTTACTTTGAATTTAATTAGGATTCTAATGTCGCAAATTAAGATATTTTTTCTAGTAAAGGTCGGATACTTCTTGAATAGGCCTTATATGTTTCATAATTCCTAAACTGATTAAGGGATGTTTACGCCATATTATATGTTATTTTACATTTTAAATTATTACAGTATTCCGCGTGAAACCCTGGTAAAGTTAACTTTGCAGAAATCTTCATTATTCCATACAAACGTCATAAGTCTAATACAGATATATATGTGAGATACGTATTAGAATGGCAGGGATTATTAGTGAACTTTAACAAGGACTCCCCCATAGATTTATGAGTGAAGACGAAATAAAAAACTGGTAAATCACAACGAACTTTTTAAAAATCGATTTTTCTTTTTAAAATCATATTTTGCATAACAAACTTAAATTTTAAGAGCGAAAAGAATCGTTGAGTCATATTGAATTCATTCAATAAAAATTAGCACAAAATGACAAAGCTTTGCACAGCTTAGTTTTTAAATTTTTTTAAATTTTAAGAGGGATAATTTAATTTGCTGGTTTCAATGTTCAACTGCTTCACGTTGTAAATAACTGGATTTATGAGAAAAATTTAGTTCTTTAAATAATTAGTTTTAATCAACTAATTTTTATTAATTATAATTGGATCATATCGTCATTCAAAACAATTGTAAAAGAAAGTTTCAGCTCAATTGAGTGCTTTAAAAGGTGCGAAAAAGTTTTTAAAGTTTTGTGCCATACCTTACAAAGTAAGTTGAAGAAAACTCATTAAAAATAACTTTAACATATAAAAAGCAATGTTAAGGTTTTATATTTGGAAAAAAATGCCTGAAATCTTGTTACAAAATTTTGATGCTACCCAAAAGTTATTTATATGAAGATTAAATGCAAAAGAAAATCGGTACTAAAAATGAATTATGAGCCATTATCTTTTGTTAAGGTAGAGTTGGAAAAAAAAGTTATTTTATGGAAACGTAAGTAAATTTATTTTCATGTCAGAAACGAAGCAGAAAATTTGCTTATTTTGATGAACATGGTTATTTTTTTTCTTTTATCATTTAATTATTATGTTATCTTTAAAAACGGGAGATTGTTTTCCTTTATATATCAAAAAACAGCAAATTAAATACATATATAAGAAATGTGTTATACGTTTATATATGAGCACGTAACGTGTGTGGTGTTATAAAAATAAAATAAACACTTAAGCTCGTTTAAGCTCATACTATTGTGAAAGAAACTATGAAGAATTTAATTATTTAGAAACTAGTTCTATGGGGGGGGGGATGCTGCTAAAGCTTTCTTTCCAAAAAAATGTTAATAAAAACAGAAAATTTAATTATGTGTTCTGAATACACGATGAATAAAAATCTATACAAAAAATTATACGTGATATAAGTACTATTATTTATAATACAATCTTGGTTCTTTTTAAATAATATTACCATGATCATTAACGAAACTTTTTATTATTTAAGTATCATTTCAAAGTCTTATAAATAAAAATATGAAGCTAATTAAATAATAGAAAATATTAAATTCGCAAAAAAATATCTTTCCGTTTCTTAAATATTTTAATCCATTTAGCAGTGAAACAATTTTTTTTACATAAAAAAATGCATCGTTCATTCTAAATTGATAACTAATATGCCTTCAATCATAATTTCTGTTTTATTAACATTTATTTTTTAATGCTGTCTTAAACTTTTTTCTTGATATTATAGAATTTATTTGTTCTACTAGGTGAACGGCTTGCTTTGCACGGTCTTTTTTGAGAGTATAACTTTTTGTCCATGGATGTTTCCCCTTCCCCTCTTGGTGTTAGAACTTCCAAGTGTGTGTGCTTTCTATATTAATGTCACTATAATTATCTTTTTGGAAATTTCTTTCATCTCTTTGCCTCATTGGACAGGTCTCTTTGTCGTCTACTTAGCCCGGCGCTGCATGAGCTTTTTCCAAAAGTATAATTTAACCCCCATCGAAAATTCCCATTTTCCTTTAGGCGCCAGCGTTTTTGGGTGTGTGCGTGTATGCGCGACGTGAGTGCTTTCTATATTTGTCATTAAAACTCCTTTTTTCGAAATTTCTTCCACTTCTTTTCCTCTTTAGACAGTTCTATTTCCCTTCCGCTTAGCCGAGCGTTGCACGGGCTTTTAGGAGTATAAAAATCTGTTTCCCTTTTTTTCTCTCGCAGTGATAAGCTCATTTTTCAAATTTCTATTTCAGATTAATAATTTACAAAACTAATCCAATTTTATCCATGAGAGAACAAACAATGTACTATTTATTACTAAATTATTAATTAATAAGGAACAATTAAAAGTAATACTGCTTTGGTTTTTAAAAATATTAAATTATAGCCATTATTTTTAAGTAATAAACCAAGAAATTCTCACCGTTAGTTATTGAAACGTTTGCTTATTTCTGAATGTTTGATTTTTCGAATAAAAATATGTTAATGTAAATAAAGAACTACGGGGAGAAAAACCGTAGAAATTTGTTTTCATTTACTGTATAAAAAAGAGCCAAAAAAAGAGAACAGTACGATCTGTTATTTCAGCATTTTCTTACATTTTTAAGGTTTTTCAGTAAACCATTTTTTTTTAAATAAAGAAATTTATCAGTCTTGAATGTATTGTAAAAATTAAGCTCGCATTCATTATTTTATACATAAAATAATAAATATGTTCTTAGAATTTAAAAGAATGATTTGGAATTTTCCTTATTTACATTCACTGAAAAAGAAAAAGAAAAGCATAATAAAAAAATCTCTATATATGGCAAAAACATTTCAACATTTTGTTCTCAAATTTTAAAGATTTTTCTTTCAGTGGCTTCTTGCAGTATCTCATAAATTAAGAGAATGGATAAAAAATGGAATATTTTTTTATAAAGTCCAATAACGTGTTTCACATAAACAAGGAATAGGGTTGCTTACGCACTCTCAGAAGGTTGCCTTTTTGGACATGCACAATAAGCACACAAACTCGTGAATTTCGCGGTATGTTTATGCCAATTAATTATTCCCTGCATACGGCGATTTGGGAAATTTTTTCTTTGCATTTTTACGACTCTCCAAAACGTAGAAAGGTACTTTTTAAAAAAATAACATTGCGTATAAAAAGATAAGAAAAATTTAACATTTCAAAATTACAAAATTCTATAAATTATTTAAAGAAGTGTGTACAATATTCCGTACACAGATTTTACGGGGGGAAAACATCACCTTTAGAAAGAAAAACTCAATTCATAAGCCAGTTAAAATATTAATGTATATATGCTATAATATCATTTTTCTCACCTTTAAGATCAATCAATAGATTATAAAATAATACGTTAAATTAATACATTATTAAAATAAAAGGAAGAGATTACGAAAAGGAAATATTATTACGATATCAAATATCAATGGAAATTTAGATAAAAGTTATTTAGATTGCTAATTTTATTTACAGTATAAATTTCGAAATATTTCACAATTAGAATTCGGAAAATATCTTTTAAAATTATATATATATATATACTAGCTGTTACCCGCCCGCTTCGCTGGGTATTTCATGACGTTTTATAAATTTTTACTGCTTATATATATGTATAAATTATTGATATTTAAGTCCTAGCATTAAGAATTCGATTGAATTAAAAAATATACTTATACCTGTAACTGTCACCTGTTGATAAAAAAAAAGGGCAGAACTCATCTAGATTGTATTTTCTAAAAATCTCTAAAATTGAAGAATGGAATAATGTTTGCTCTTTCGTAACTCAAAAACGAAGTGGATTCCCGCAAAACCAATTTTAGGTGGATCTCTACTCCGTAAATTGAACATGCAAGCCAAATTTCAAGTCTAAATCTAACAGAAAAAAGCAAAAGTTTTACTATAAATATCCCCGTAATCCCGTTGAGAGCCGTTTTCCAAAATTACTGCTCTTAGCGGATTTCAATTCAACAAAAGAAAAATGCAATCCAAATTTCATTATTATAGTCCTTGTAGCTCGAAAAAAGTAATTTTTTTGGTCAATATGTCCCAATAACCCCTGCAACCCCCAGAACTTGATTTGCTTAAAATGTATTCTTAGTGGTTCAATATTCAACAAAAGAAACATGCTTAACAAATTTCAAGTATATGGGTCTAACAATTAAAAACAGGAATTTTTTTCTGTAACTCCTCTTGACCCCTCGCAAACATCTTTGGGGGTCAATTTTCATTTTACTCTTTGTTAGAGGAACTCTATTTCATGAAAGGAACATGCCTACCAATTTTCAAGCAGGATGATCAAGTAGTTTAAAAATGGAAATATTTATCGATTACGCCTCTTATCTTCCGAAATTAAACTTAGTAGTTGATATTCGCGAAACTCATTTTGTAGCGGTTCTCTACTTTACGAAAGGAATCTGCTATCAAATTTCAAGACTGTACGTCTAACAGTTTAAAAATGGGGATAATTGTCTATAACGCCACTTGAGCCCCCGCAACGCCACTTCTGGGTCTGTTTTCACAAAACCCGTTTTGTAGGGGAATTGCACTCTATGAAAGGAATCTGCTTAGCAAAATTTGAAGACTGTGCGTCCAATTAATTAAAAATGCAAAAAAATTATCAATAACGCCCCTTGAACCCCCGCAACACCACCTAGGGGTCGATTTTCACAAAACACATTTTGCAGTGTATTTCTATCCTATGAGAGGAATCTGCTAACCAAATTTCAAGACTGTGAGTCTAATAGTTTAAAAAAAGAAATAATTATTTATATCTGCCCTTAACCACCCGCAACACCCCTTGGGGGTCAATTTTCTCCAAACCCATTTTGTAGCGGATATTTACTCCATGAAGGAAACATTCCTACCAATTTTCAAGCAGGTAGGTCAAATAGTTTAAAAACGAAAATATTTATCTCTTACGCCACTTATTCCCTGCAACGCCACTTAGAGGTCTTTTTTCACAAAACCTTCTTATAGCTGATCTCTACTCTATGAAAGAAATCTCTTTATCAAATATAAAGACTGTGCGTCTAATAGTTTAAAAATGGAAATAATTATCTATAACGCCCCTTAAGTCCCCTCAACGCCACTTGGGGGCAATTTTCACGAAACCCATTTTTAGCGTATCTCTACCCTATGAGAGGAATCTGCTTACTAAGTTTCAAGACTGCACGTCTAATAACTTAAAAATAGGAATTTATAACGCCCCTTAAACCCCCCGCCCCCGCAACACCCCTTGGAGGTCAATTTTCCCAAAACCCATTTTGTAGCGGATATTTACTCCAGGAAAGAAACTTACCTACCAATTTTCAAGCAGGTAGGTGAAGTAGTTTAAAAACGGATATATTTATTTATTACGCCCCTTAATTCCCGCAACGCCACTTAGAAGTCTGTTTTCACAAAACCTGTTTTGTAACTGATCATTATTCTACGAAAGGAATCTATATATCAAATTTAAAGACAGTGCGTCAAATAGTTTAAAAATTGAAATAATTATCTATAACGCCCCTAAGCCCCTGCAACACCACTTGGGGGTCGATTTTCAGCAAAATCATTTTGTAGCGGATCTCTACTCTCTGAAAGGAATCCGCTTACCCAATTTCAAGATTGTACATCAAGTAGTTTAAACATGGAAACAATTATTATTAAGCCCTTAACCCCCCGTAACGCCCCTTGCGTTTCGAATTTCGGAAAATCCTTTCTTAGCTGATGTCTACTCTATCAAAGGAACATGTCTACCAAATTTCAAGTCTGTAGGTCGAATAGTTCCAGAGATTTCGTGATTAGTCAGTGAGTGAGTGAGTGAGTCGCTTTTCTCCTTTATATATATATATATAAGGGCTTGGGAAAAACATGTATTGACATATCCGTAACAAAGAGAAAATATTTCAATACTGTCCATGGTTACGAAGCAAATGTATAAGAAATGACTTTGTTATATATTTACCTTCTTTTTTGCGTTGATACTGTATTTTCTTATTGCACTGTTAATTTTATCCCCCTTCTTTTTTAATATTATATATATATATATATATAACTATGGTTTTACTTTTTAAATTATTGATCTGACTAAGTTAAGTTAGGTTTAGAAAATCGATTTTTTTTGTCAAATTTCCGAATCAATTTAAGCGTGAAAAAAATTTATTTTTTAATTTTGTACGTAATCAGATACATATGTCTGATTTCTTCGAACATACTTCTTAAAATCTGCAATTCTAACATTTTTATTAGGGCTTTTATATACTTTTGGTTACAGTTTCTTATGTATGTGTGTTTTTGTGCATTTTGATATTGAAATGTATTCAAAATTTCCCGTAATAGGTTTATTTCAGGTAATGTAACGGCTACCGGTCTGTGAAAGTAATTTCGATGTCTAAGGCACACCTCTCTCTACAGTCACTCTAACGTAAGGAATTTTAAGAACTGGTGGAGAATTGACTGCTTTCTTAATTTTAGCAAATTATTTAAGAGACTGATATTTTTAAAAGTTTATTTTAAAGACTAAAAAGGAAATTATAATAGGCTTTAATACTTCATTCTTATCCAAATATGAGTTATCTGAATATCAGATGATTCGCATTATATTTATGTATGGTTTCCTGAATTTAGAATAACAAACCATTTTTTTTCCATCTTTACTGAACACTGATATTAATTTAAATCTATTAGAGATTTTCAATAAATCTTTTAAAAAGCAAAGAATTCAACAATTTTCTGCGAAATAATCTTACAAAATACGCTTAAAATATTTCGTTGTATATCAAAGAAATCATAAATTGTCTGGAAACCCTTACCTTGTCAGAAACCCTGCAACGAACGAGAATTGAAGAGGAACATTAGCCTCGTTCCCCGCCAGTAGGTCTCTGCCCTTGAGGAAAATGATAAGCTTCTACCAAATCAAGTGTCATACAAATCTTGTTTTTGTGTCTTTCCATCTTCCTTCTTCCAATAAATCAGTAGATGAGGAGAGAAATGAGCTTCTCTTTGGACTTTCTGTGAGTTTCCAATAAAAAAAAGCAAAATTCATTCATTCTGTAGAGGAAAATAAAGTCGAATAGATTGTGCGCTTGTCCATGTTGTGATAGACAACCATCTGAAAGAATTTTAAAGATTTTTATTCTGTAACCTTATATTAACGACTTATTGAAAGGAAGTATTGAAAAAAAACATACTTTTGAGGAATGTGCTTGCTTTTAAAATAGTCGTAAAATACAATTCTTAAAACGTACAGTAGTATTAAAGAGTTATAAAGTTTCGTCATGAAGTGAACAATCAAATCACATGTGATTGTTCTTCTTCTTTGAAGCAAGTTACCGGTGTCAGCCGGGTAAAAACGATGAAATAGTTATTAATATAACTATTTCATACATTTCCTTTCGTATATATATATATATATATATATATGTGCCTCAAACTAAGTAAATTAACAATATTATATTTTACTTAAAATTTAATTGTATATGTATGGGTTGTACTTTTATTTTCTATAAATTTTAAAACCAAATTTAGAGTTTTTATATGTATATATATAGACTTAATGTTATTTTATCAAAACCGTTATGCTTTACTGATATTCACCTTTTTGTTGCCAAGGAAAGAGTTATGCTGTACTCACGTGGTAAGTCTTTATATAATTGTTAGCTTTGTTTAACATATTTTAGTAATTATTATAGGCTATAATATTATCGCTTTATTAATAGATTATGGCTTTAGTTGTAATAATAGTTAAACTTCTCTAGAAATTTCTTACTTTCCCTATGTATAAGCAAATTCAGATGAAGGTTGGCTGGCCGAAAAACTTTGTTTAAACCTGCAATCCTAGTTCTTAAGGTCAGAAGCTTGCTATAGTACTACTGTGGCTAAGACTTTGTTATATCATGACTATAGTTATCTTAGGTTTATAACTATTTGGTGTATATTTTTGAAATAGATATATATATGTACGAAAGGAAATGTATGAAATATTTATATTCATATATGTTCATTCAGGGTAAATATATGAAAATGATTCTTTTAAACCGGACACTATTCAAAGATATCTTTAACTCGAACTAACAACCTCAATGACATGAAATTTGCTATAGGCACTAATGATGACATGGAAAAAAGGTTCATTTAAATATTAGTTCCAGAAATTCTCTTTTGGGGTTTTTATGGAATTGTTGTAGAGTAATTTAAAACCAAGATACGAAAGCAAAATCCAAATTTATACTTTCATATGTCACAACCACGACAGTAATCTGAGCTATAAAGACACATAAACTGAAGAATATTCTCTACTTAGGTAAGCCAACTCAAGTGAATATGCAACTCACATCACAAGCTAATCAGGGGTTCGCAACCTGCGGCTAACAGTACAATTTTTAGTGGCACTCTGCACTACTTTACATATTTGTCAGGCTTTGAGTAGATGGAAGTTGATAAATTTCTAATGCGCATTATTTGACAAACATTTTCAGAGTTATAGACACTTACGGAATTACAAAAAAAATCTGAAAGAGAATTCTAAAGACGAATTTACAGCTATTTTTTCTAAATTATTACATGTTATTGAAGGACAGAATGTGTGAATTGTTTCAAGCTAGAAAATTGTATGTGCTCTATATCCAGCTTTTGGTTCTACCTATCTAAGTAAAAAATCCTTCTTTTTATGAAAAATGTTTCAAGAGAATCAGTAAGGAAATTGTTTAACAACTGAATGCTCAGAATCATGTCGAATTGAAAGTAAAAAACGAACCCTCTGATTTTCTGGTATGAAATTAGGGAGGTGCAAGCACTGGTCCATATTGAAAATTTTATTTATCTATACTGAAGAGAAATAAAGTTGGTGTTGACGGGCCCAGGTGAGGCGTAAAGCTTTGCGTCCGGCAGTCAACAAGGGTACACGAGTAGATTTTCGGCTCCGAAAGCTCATACCGATGGTGTTTCGTTGAATGGCTCACATGGTGACACTTGTTGATGGCCCAGCATTAAAATCTGCAGGAATTTGCGGGAAGATTGTACGTCTGTCTCGCTTAATGATTCTCGTCAGTCGTCGTTGGTCCCGTCCTTTAATGATCTTTTTCTGGCCACAACAGTGTAGTAGGTTTGATGTTTCACCAGATTCTTGATATTCATGATTTACGCGTGAAATGACCGTACGTGAAAATCAAAATTTCATCTCTACGTCGGAGATGCTATGTCCCATCTCTCGTGCACCGACAATAACACCACGTTCAAACTTACTTAAATCTTGATAACCTGCCATTGTAGCAGCAGAAACCTATCTAACAATTGTGCCAGATACTCATAGTCTTAGATAGGCTTTGCCGACCGCAGTGCCTTACTTTGATTGGTTCCATATATTTTTATTTGCATATGCATGCCTGTACCATTTTTTTGGGGCCACGGTAGCCGAGTTGTCTAGGCATCGGATCATGGCTAGCATGTCATGAGTTTGACCCCAGTACCACTGAAGACCCGCCGTGTAGGGGAGCGCTGCACGTTAAATATGTCGAGAACTCAAACGTCCTACCGTTGGTGTAGTGTGATAGTTAGGAGAGGGGGTGCCAGCTCAGATGTCGTCCGCGTCACTTGACCATGGTTCGAAATTACGCAGACAGTCCCCAAAAGCCCTCGTGTAGCTGAACAGTGGGACGTTAATATTCACTCATTCACTCACTCACCAGTTTTTTGGCTCTTCAGTGTATATTTTTTGTTGAGTAAATAGTTATATTTTTTGCTGTTTATTTTTATGTTAAAAAATATCATTAAATGATGCAAAATTAATGTATAATAAAACGTTAAATATTGAAATCATTGACCACTGTTTTCTAACTCAGCATGCATTATCGCTGAAATCAAATTGTGCGACACACTGTGCATCTACCGTGAGGCACGCTGAATCACATTGGTAAAACCATTGGCAAGCCAAATCTAAAAGTTTGCCAACCCCTTCTTAATCATCCAAAGCTCCTCGTGAACTTAGAACTCGGCACACAGAAGTTATAAAAGGGGGTTTTATAGCTTACGGCTTTGAAAAGAATGATTAAAGAGGTTCGAAGAATGAGAATGCTCTGGCAGAGGACATAAGCCTGTGATAGAAGAGGAGATAAAAAAAATTGCATTTGTAATAGTCGACGGAACACAGGAAATATTGTGGGTGCATGTATCAGAGACAGTGTGGAATATTCCTTGTGACATGCTGAGTATGGCAGTTGCAAATATTATGCTGCGAGAATGCACGTCTCTTAGGACGGGTGTCGTCCTGAAAGTGGTCGATCACATTCCTCGCCGATGAAATGAATAGAACATAACATTTTACTGTATTTTGTATATATGTTAACTTTATTCTTTTTTAAGGACTTTTGGCATAGTAAAACTCCATAAATACTTAGCCAGTATTTGCAAGGAGGAATTGCCTTCGCATGAAATGGACTGAGAACTAAATAGTTTTCAACATTTAATTTATTCATTTACAAACTATCATCTCGAAAAGGTTGAAGAAAGCAAATTTTGGGTTAGAAAATACAAAATAATATTATCTTAATAAAAGTGGAAATAAAATTAAATCAGCAACTAGAGAATTAGTGAAGTTGCAACGGGTCTATCCAGGAGCCTCCTACTAATCTTCTTGAGAAAAACTTTCTTTTAAATATTGTTCTATTGAAAAATTTCTCCCGAAAAAGAAGACACGGTTTGTGTAAATGAAGGATGATATTTAAGCATTAACTTTTAGGAACGAGGAGTTAGTGATTTGGAGAGAAGTTAGCGATTAGCGGAAAGTAGCTGTAAGCTAGTCGAGAATTGCTCGACGGCTAATTCTTGAACAATTAAAGGTCCTTAATTGACGATTTAATGAATAAGTTGGATTAGATTAATAACGAATAGAAGTCGAATAGCTGAGAAAGGAATTACGGTTATTCAGAACGTATCTTACCAAAAGGCTCCAGGAGTAAGTGACATAATTCATAATTAAATATTAAATATCTCTTCTACTCGCTTTTGCTCCAATATTTAATTAAAGGTGTTTTTCCTATCCTAGGCCATTTAAATTGATTGATAGAATAATAAAATAATTTAGACTTATTATGGTTGATCATTATTTTTACTTCCAAACAGTGATGGATGTCCGAAGACATCCATCACGAAGTTTAAGAACTATTATGAATCTAAATTTGACTTATTTAAAGTCAAATACAAGTAAACTGTACACATGTTTGCTATTATTTTTATTGTGGGATAAGGTACAATTTGCATATCTAATGTAGTTTATTTGCAGCAACCTTCTTATCTCATCCACTTTTAAAAATAGTGCTATGTATTAAACTAATTACTGCAGTTTACATATATGTAGGGTGTCAAATTATTATTGGGATACATTTTAAGGGGAGATAGATGACATCGCAAGAGTTCGGATTTTCACATGCAAAACCTATGGCCAGAAATGTCATGGAAAGCTAATGTGACAGGTACTATAAACGAAAAGACACAAGACTGAGAGCATCTCAAACATGCATAGGTCAGAGCTGGATCATACTGAGAGTTCGAGTCATTTGAGTCCAGCGTCCTCGCTAGGCCTGTTACCTCATAATGATCCGTATTCGCCCAATTTGATGTAAATTAGCACACATCCGGGGTAGTCCGGTGTATCTCTCTGTGAGTACCTATCGCAATACAGTCTTTTTACTGCTCGTTAGCTTTCTTCTGCAAATCAGGGGTGCATATCTGTTCACTCTCAGAATTCTTTTAAAACATTCCATACTCCTCTGCTGTCAATAACAGCTTAAATGACTGTGGCAGTACAGTTCTGTTTCCTTCAATATTCTTCAGAACAACACCCAGCATCCCTTTGCCCAAGTTCGCCCCTTCGTCCAACACACCCCCAAGTTCGCTAGAACTTCGCTATTCCGGTATAGTGGTTAGCGACGATGACTGCTGTGACGTAAAATCTGGTTTAGAATCCCGGAGAAGGCGTGAATATTTCTTTATGTATAGTGCTTTTATGGTATAGGTTACTTTAAATAACCACTGAGCCGCAAATAATCTCGTGAAGTTGGTAGAAGGAGAAAAGAGGCAGGAGGCTCCTGATCAACCCCAGGATGTTCTTTCTCAAAACTGGGGTGGAAACGAGCCAAATCATTAGGTCACCTGGATGTTCCTCAAAGCTACGGCTAACAACAGGCGTCCCTTAGCTCTTTGCCATGATGAATTCCGTGGGCCTCGATCTACCTTTCAGGTGGCATCAGTAACAACAACAACAGAACAACGCGTTTCCAACTATATATTGCGGTGCAAATCTAAGTTCTTATAATGTACCTTAATTCCTCACAAAGTTTGTCTCAATAATCGTGGAACACCAGGTTTACATATATTTCCATTACTTGTATACTTTCATAAACAATATCTAGAAATGATCTTGGTGTAGATGGAAGTATAACTGACAGAGAATAGAATAAAATTATATCAAATGAGTTTATAAAAAAGAAAAAAATTGAAAGGAAGCTTTCTCAAATGTAATAATACCGTTAAACCAACGGAAAGATAATTTCTAGAAATAAATATATTATTCATACAACTGATACTTTAAGTAAACATTAAATCAATGAAAATAAGGGGAACTAAGGTGAATCAATCAATGCAAACTTAACTACAGTTCAGGAATCGACAAGAGCAAGTGATCGGTTCAAGAAATATCCATGTCAATAAATAGAAATACTTTGCACATTCAAACAAACCACCACTCACAAACTCTTTTAGAATTAGAATTAAATATACGTTGTGTGTATTATTCAAGAAAGTAAATAAAATAACGTTTTTATAGCTGTTTTTGAAAGACAACGCAAAATTTAACAAGAAAAAATCTATTTCATGGATATTTTTCGTACAAAAAAGAAATTATTTTCATTCTGCCCCGTTTTTATCCCATTTGGTTTTATATTTCCATGAAATCAATCGGGCTGAACTAAATGCAATTAGTGCATTGTTTAGAATAAAAGTAACTTCATGGATGAAAGCGTTCTAAAACAAAAGATTTTCCTTTTATCGGAATACAATCATCGAAGAACAAAGCGCTATTTGATATCTTGTTCGTGATTCCTTAGTAATTGTTTCCTATCCCTGAGAAATTTTAGAGCAACATATCGTGTTCCCTGACAAATTTAGAATAGTTCATCTTTTGATATATTGTAACCACATGAATATAATAAAGAGATTAGTTGCCAAATGGAGGAAGTGTTTTTTTTTATTTTGAAAAATGTATTTAGCATCGTTATATACAACTATCTTATATTAAATAACTTTAGGCAGAATAGTTGGAAATATATTTTTTTATACTCGGCACACTTGAAGTATCAGCCTTTCATCAATTCAGTTCTTCAACAAAGGAATTTCAAGCTTGCTTGAGAACTGAACACTGGGGGTTTCGCATCAGACAGACCACCTGACAGTAACATCTGCTCATACACCTCAGTGGTCAAGGTCTGGATGACTGAGATGGGCACTGTAGGTCTTGACCCTCTATACGCTGCTGCACCACTGAGTATAGTTTTAGTTACGAATTGAAGTTATTGATATGTGATATGACCTTATAGAATTTTTTTCAAAAAAACTTATCTAATCTTAACTCAATCGAGTAGAGCATAGAAGAAACAATGCATTACATTTTCTTTTAAATTAATAATAAAAATTATGAGATTTTGTACCTTTCAGAAAATATATTATTCAAAAAAAAAATGTTTATATAATTTTGCGAAGTAGGAGAAAGCACATTAAAAAATAAATATAAAATTTCCTTCCCTTTTTGAATGCCGAAAATACTAAATAGAATGCTTACACATTCTTAAGAAATATAATTGAAATATTCTTCAATTTGTTTCATTCACCAAATGTTTCTTGTTTTTTTTCTTGTTTAAATCGCTACATAAAATTATCATATCACCACTTTACGTCAGCTAACATCACATAATTTTCAGTCTAATATAGCGGTCCACTTTCATGCAATAAAATTTTGAAAATACCATGTTTGAGAGAATAAGTGATTTGATTGCTAAATATTAAAATGCCTACTCAAAATTTTGGAAACAATAAAGGATCCTGAAATATATTTATAAATACTGCCTTTTTTATAAAATATATATATATATATATATATATATATATATATGTATATATATATGTATATTATATATATTATATATTATATATATGTATATATATATGTATATATATGTATATATATATATATTATATATATATATGTATATATATATATATATATATATATATATATACATAATGAGCAAATAAAACATCCTACATAAAATAAAAGGTGAAATTATGAAAATAAAATCCTAGAAAAACAAACCACAATAAAAAAGTCAATGGATTAAAATGAAAACCTGTAATGATTATGTTGCTAAAGCTGTCACTGACTAAGGGTAAGGAAATAGGGTTAAGCATGTGACGGATCTATCCGCGTAGTTCCTTTAAATCTCTAGGGAAATCTTCTGTCTATCAATTCGAGTTTATTCGCAACGAACACTCTGAAGAAGAAAACGTGATTATGCGGATTAAGTCAGATATATATAGTCTAGGTTTTCAAGCTAGAGATATTCAGATATAGAGAATGTGAGGAGAAGGATAGATTGCCACCCCCCGATCAGGTATTATTCTACTTTTAGGACGTTTCAGAGATTAGACAGCGGAAAGAATTAAAATGACGATTAGTCATATAGTTAAATTATAGCTCAGATAGTTAGGGCAGTTTATTTGATCCTGATATATATATATATATATATATATATATAGTATAATAAAATGAAAAAATAACAAGACAAAATTATACAACCAACAAAGCTAAGAGATTAAAACCAGATTCTAAGAAACATAATTATAAAATAAATGGTGGGAATGAATATATATATATATAGGTATATATAAGAGGATCGTCGATATATATATATATATATATATATAAGAGGATCGTCGCGTTTAAAGTCTTCTCATTATTCGCGTATCTCACTGTTTACCTTAATATTGCTCAGATTGCAATCATCTCTTCTAGTTTGAATTTATAGAATTCTGTCTGTTGATAATTTGCATGTCCAATAAACAGATTTGTTAACTAACATGACTACTCATCCTTCCTTTCCTCCCACACCTCTTGGCGGAGCTGAGAGAAGACCTCAGCCCTTATAAGCTCGTCTTTTTTAGGTTACTCCGTAGATGAGTGCAAGAAAGAGTACATATTAGTGCAAGAAAAAAATGTAGAAAATAAACAGATATTAAAATACACTCAGGCATAAAAATTTGCATGTTTAATCAAATGTTAATCTAATAAACAAAAAAGAGTGATTATTCTATAAATGGAATTATTAGCAAAAAGATACACTTAAGAAGAGGAAACATAAATTCAAGAATTTAACAAAAAGTTTGTATATGTTACCGGCAAAGTATGAAATCCGGCATTCTATACAATGCCTAAATCTAGCCGGCAATGTATGAAATGATTCCTATTTCACACATTGCTTAGGCATTCTATAGAATGCCTAATAAGAAACCGGCAAAATATGAAATACATTTCAGATTCATTTCGAATATTGTCAATTGGCAAGACATAAATTTTTTAATGCGTGTCTCAGGTTCAGAATCTGTTAGTTGTACATTGCTGTTTTTCCGGAAATGTCAAAATACTCTATTTTACTTAAACTTGTTCAATGAAAAATTGAATTTTTCCTGTGCTACCTGAAAATTGAGGAGCAAGCTATAGTGTTGGAGAAGGATTTGTGGTCTATAGCGGGGGTTGGCAATGTATGTCACACGTTCCACATGTGGCACGTGGTACAATTCTCAGACGCTCTTTGCACTACTGAACAAATTTGTAAATTTTTGAATTGTTTCAAAAATGCTCTACTGTGTGGTTCGCTGAATCATATTGGTAGATTGGCTTGACATGCAACAGCAACAAGGTTGCCGACCCATGATCCATAGACATGAAACAACTATTCGACGGCTAGTAGCCCAAAATTCGAGTTAATGCTCCAAAAAAAAGTTTTTTCTTAAATGAAATTACTTACTAGAAGTTAATAACTAATATAAAAAAATGCTAAAATGACTACGAAGAAGGATCCCAGGGCCTATTGGTTGCTGAATAGCTGTGATGTGATGTTTGCGGAAAATAAAAGTAAACTTATTTAAACTGTTAAAGAAGGCGTCAGCACCATAAAACAGTGGTCCCCAACCCTTGGTCTGTGGATCAAAGGGTATCAAGCAACACAAAGAGCGTTAAATATTTCCATTTTATTTACTGGGTGTATTTTTCTCGTGTTTGTGCAACTTTCCATGGAAATCACTTTATATTGTATGTAAAAATCATTTTATAAATACTTTTTGGTGCAACTGAATTTTACTCTGAATGCATGTTTAAATACAATTAAATTACAAAATCTTAACAATTTAAAATATACATAATCAACGTCCCACCCTCAGCAAGACACCGTAAAATTATCAAACGTTGACCAGTCCAAAAGAGAAAACTGTTGGGAAGAACTGCTATACAGTATTATGTCACGGATTCTTTTTTTTCCTCCAATGGGGTTGCAGATTGGTATTTTTACCATTTTCAGACCTAGTACATTCCCCAGGGGCTGGTATCCCTTTTTAGTGAGGCACCATTTAGGCGATACCAATTGCCGCCGGTAATTTTGACACCTCGTTTGACGATGTGAACTTGTTCTAGGAATTCAAGAGCAAAATTAAATTCCGGATTCTGGGGATGTGATAGAATTTTGAAAGAACTTTCATCTTCATACAAAAATGTTACACGTTATCATATTGAGCTGTACATCTACCTACGTGAAACTTTCCAGAAAAAAACAGAAAATTATTTAAATAAAAGGTATTGTAGTACAAAACTTTGATTTTTTTTTCCGAATGCCAATATATTGGCACTTGTAATGAGTGAGAAATAGGATGATTTCTATCAGCTTGGAACTTCTGAAGGAATTTTAATTCAAATATATGCGAAATCTCAATTCAACAATAGTTTTTTTAATGGCAGTCTCATTATTTTGTCAGAATAACATTTGTACCTTTAGGAATGTAAGTCATTGATATAATAACCTTATCATTACTTTTATCATACTTTGCTTAAATAGTTTTAGGCATTATATAGAATCCCGGCATTTCATACTTTGCCGGTAACATATACATGAAATAAGAAAAAAACTAATGAAATAATTTATATAAAATTTTTAAAATATAGCATGGAAATTAATTTTAAGTATAGTATAATAGGTATAGAAATTCTGAGATAAGATAAAATGATTATAATATAACATTATAAAAAGTTCAAATACTTACGCTTGAAATACAATACTCGATAGTATTGATTAAAATCAAACGGGAAAAAAAAGAAATACATGAAAATATAACCATGGGTTGTAATGTTATTTATTTTTGTAATAATTATAAGCATATAGAAAATAAGAAATATTTCAAAATGTTAAAGTAATCACACATGTTTGCTCACACATACACAGCGCACACACATATACACTCTTTTACAAAAAAAATCGAAGCACCATGAAGGAAGTGGCTGTTTTTAATGAAATTAAATATATGTATAGCTCATACACAGATAATAAGATGATAAAAAAATCAAGACCATAGGGCTCATCCACGGCTCACAATTACAGCTTGAATGTTAAAATCAGTAGTTGGTGGAATTGCTCCTGGCGGTTATGCATGCTTCTATACGTCTCGGTAGAGAGTGATAGAGATTCCTAATGTCATCCTGCGATACATTTTGCCGCACATTCACCAGGTGTTGCTAAAGATCTGCGCTATCTTAGGATGCTCGAATCTGGAACCTTACCACGTCCCAGACATATTCGATTGGTGAAAGGTCTGGTGATCTTGCTGAAGGAAGGTATTAACTAAGGTAAGGCCAAGGAAGAGTATTAACGGCCCGAAGGCAGTTCAGAGATATTTAAGTGGTATGAAGCTTGGCATTTTCTTGTTGGAACTTAGCTCCTGAAGGATAATACAACCGACCCCTGGATGGTATCAACATTCCGTTAAGCTGTTAAAGATGTACGGAGGATGACTAGAGATGACTTGATGTCATATGAAATTGCCCCCCATCCCACCGTCACACTAGTGTTCATGGCTGCATGACTTTTTAAAGCAAAAGCTGATTGAGACCGTTGGATCCCGCCTCTACAGACAGGGAGATGATGGTCGCGACAAGAGTAAAAGCGAGATTCATCTTTGAACACTATACAATGCCAGTCCGAGGGTAACCATGATGATTGGCTGCGTCACCACTCCAGAAGATTTTTTCCGATGTTGTGGGGTGCAAGACAGACGTTTTAAATGCCACTATGTGCGTAACACCGCCTCAGCCAAGCCCCGAGAAATGGTGGAAGGTATTACGTGGGGTAGTGAAGAGGCTGTAGTATATTGAATAGTAGACAATGATACTGTTTGAGCAGTTCGGCTCTATTAAACAATCATCCGATCTCTCCTGGCATTTGTGCATTTTAGCCTTAAGGGCATTCATTTCGTTGATAAGTTCCTCACAGCAGCTATTGCGGCCAGTACCTTTGCACAGCTGTGACTGTACGTCGCTGGAGATGGCATATTGATCGGTATGACCACGTTCGAACTAATTCAGGAGTCTATTAGGTCTTCGAAAACTTCTTGATGGCATCATTCGTTTTTTCTCTAAAGAATCTCATCGGCGTAAGCGATAAATGATAAATCAACCGCCTCTGTTACCGCCGGTCTGTAATCTCTGACCTTGGGTACCCTGCACGTTCGTCAACTTCCGCACAGCCCATTTCCCCTGAAAACCGCTTGTGCCATTCAAAAACAAGAGCCCGAGACAAAGTTTCATCTCCACAAGCCTTAGTTATCTGAAATGTTTCTGTGACTGGTTTCTTACTTTTCACAAGAAACATGATACTGATTCGCTGTCCAGCTTTTACATTAGACAGTTTTCCAGCTGAATGCAGTTGTACGAGTTCACTCATTGACTCAGGTCTCGCAACTGGCATGAGCGGTCAATTTGAAACTTGCCCCATTGGTAGGAGAGGTGTGCGGGATAACCTCATCAAAACAGCTGTTGCTAACTCTACTTCTTTTTCAAGCTACACACTTAGACTCATTTTGTGTCTCACCGGACCAATAACTAATTCGACATCCGTGATAAAAGTGATAAACAAAATTTATTCATATTCAATATTTTGTAGAGCTTCCACCTGAGGCAATGACCACCATAAACTCTCCAGTGGATACTTCTCACAAGTGTGTGGATGATAGACGGTGGTATTTTCTACCATTCTACTTGGAGAAGACAAGGGAGCTATTTTATAGACTTTGGACGGTTGCCGCACTTCTTAATTCATTGATCCAACTCATCTCAGAAGTTTTTCGTGGGATTACTATCTGGACTCTGGGCAAGACAGTCCAGCCGGTTCACCTCATTGTCATCATACCAATCCAGGATGGACCTCGCAACATAACAAGTGCCGTTATTATCCTGAAAGTTTTAATGATCCATTTAGTAAAATTGCCACAGTGTAAGAAGCACATTGTTGTCTATAATAGTTAA
>BMAO01001705.1:39380-63549 GCA_019973975.1 Trichonephila clavata | reverse complement strand
TTGTTTTTTACTTCTGTATTATGATCTGAGTTGTAGTAGGAGTAGTACGAGTGGAGCCCACTCGAACAGACATGTATCAGTTAGCAGTTTTCCTTCATTAAATCTTTTTTATATCAAAAAGGACTCTGATTATACTCATAAGAATAACAGAATTGAATTTTAGGTCGAGCTCATCCCGGGCAATCGAAGAATAAGGTAAGTGATACCTTTTTCTTTCTTAGAATTTATCGAAATTGAATTGAACTTTGAACTCTCATTGTTTTTCACAACATGTGAGTTGTTCTGTTTACGATAAATCGCAACACCAGCTGCTCTGTGGCCCTGTCGCTTAAATTGTACGCAGCAATCGAAGTCAGGTATCGAAACATGTTCGCCATTGTCTAACCACGTCTCTGTCTAAAGGACTTAGCTTCTTCTCTGATCCTAAAGTGAGAAAACAAAAACAAAGATCCCATGGCGTAGACCGCAGGGGTGGGGGAGGGGGTGGATCCCCTCCCGAATGAAGGAGAAAAAAGAACTTCACTCCGAGGTTAGCTAAGAGAGACCGCCAAGCGAGCTGATTGGTCAAATTAAATTGTGCGCGCTTCCCCAACTTCCTGTTACGCATTTCCGTCCCTTTTCACGAAATCACTCCCACAAATCTCCAGCAATCGAGAGGAAAGATGTTACACATCAAAAACAGGAATATTTGTTTATAATGTCCCCGCAAACCCCCTTTCGATTTTCACAAGTAAGTCGATTTTCACAAAAACCTGTTCTTAGTATATCTCTACTCAACAGAAGGAACATTCCTGTCTAATTTCAAGATCTCGTGATGAGTGAGTCAGTGGGACGCTTTTCTCCTATACGTATAGATAATGTAAAAAAAGTTACAGATGGTTGATTTCTTTTAATTTAACCTAAATCAAAATAATTTCATGATTTTTCATGATTAAGCGTTTATTACAACGCCTCATACCAAACAAACTTATTCAAGGAGATACAAATTTTTGATTTTATCAACAAAAAAAAAAGTACATCGGTATTGAAATTACTAATGATGTTGAATTATTTTTATGAAGCATGAACGTTACCCATCCCCATGCACAAAAATCCAAACCTCCTTTAATTTCAGCTACAAATTAAATACCAAATCTCGTTAAGGGGTCTTAGGGGTGTTAACAATTTTTTTTTTCGAATTTTCGAAAAAAATATATCTTGTTCTTCATTTTTTTCTGAACATTTTGATACTAACCACGTGACAATACTCTAAAAACTTCGAAAGTTATTCAAAAAATTGCAAACAGCAATTTAGTCATAACAACTTTTAAATGGACAGATGCCACGCCCATTTATTTTTAAATTTATGCATACCTTTCATTTTTCTGTTTTTAATAAGCCTCATGAAATATTTTAAGCGCTTGAGTTGATCAGAAGGAAGCCTGCAACTCAACACATTCATTCTGCCGTGTTTTGATTCTGTTTTGTTTACTTTAGTACACGTTTTTTTAAACGCTTATCTAAATCGAAGATATGTGTTGTTTTATTCTGAAAAAATCGTTGGGCAATCGCCCCAACAAAAGATATAGAGGAAATAAATATTTAAAGGTAAGTGACTCACATGTTACAGATATGAAAGATACGAGGAAGTGTGCAGAATTGAAAAGTACAAGTAAGTGTGCCGAAATGAAAAATGCTTCTAGTAAAAAACTTTCAGGAATTCAGACTTCATTAAAGTCAAATCTTGTTAAGGTAAGTGAAAACTTCAAAGAATATCGTATTTTTGATTTTATTTCAACCTTTAGCTCTATTTTGTCAGTATCATGCTGTTTAAAATGTCATAAACCATTAACAATTAATGAAAAATCCACTTGTGGTTTATGTTCGAATTTTGAAATACATTGTAAAAACTGTGGGAGTATTTGTACTTTTTCAAGCTGTGAAAACATTGGGAATAAAAATAATGCTCCAGAAATTAACAGAAGATCTATTTTAGCAATGAGATGCATAGGTCAAGGTTTAGAGTCATTAAAAACCTTTTGTACTGTAATGAGTCTTCCTAATCCTGTTGAACAAAAATCATATGATGTTATTAATAATAAACTTTCACTTGTTATGAAGGAAGTCGCCGAAGAAAGCATGAACAGGGCAGCTGTCGAAGAACCTGATAACATTTAACGGTAAGTGGTGATGGGACCTGGAAGACGAGAGGACATTCATCGTTGATTGGAGTATGTACTCTAATGGGGCCGAAACAGGTAAGGTTTTGGATAGGGAAGTGTCCTCATTTTGCAAATGAAGCGACAGTTATAAAGGGGTAAAGTTTGGTATCAAGTACAATAAATGGAAAAGAGCGCATAAGATTTCACGTAGAAAAAATTATTCTGGCTCTGCTGGTAAGATGGAGGTTGACGGGATGTTGAGGATTTTTAATCGATCAGAAAAGCTTCACAACCTGAAATATTCGAATTACATAGGAGATGGCGACACAAAAACATTCAATGCCCTTTCTGAAAACAATCCATACGGCGATGCCATCTTATTCAGAAAATAGAATGTGTAGGCCATGTGCAAAAGAGAATGGGTACAAGGCTTAGGAAGCTTAAATTATTATATGGTAAGAAGAAATTATCTGATGGTAAAACTATAGGCGGTAAAGGTAGGTTAACTGATAGTTTTATTGATAAGCTTGCGCATTACTATGGTAATGCTATTCGATGCAATTCTACTAGTGTAAAGGAAATGCGGAAAGCCATTTGGGCTGTTTGGGGTCATTCTTGCAGCACCGATGATGAACCGATGCACTGATTTTGTCCTACAAATCCAAATACATAGTGTAAGTATAATGCCGCAATTAATAATAATTTACAAAATTATAAACACAAACCCTCAGTTGCGAAAGCTGTTCGAGATGTAATTAAGCCTGTATTTGCAGACTTATCTCATCTGGCACTCCTGAAGAAATGCTTAGGAGGTAAGACACAGAATCCTAATGAAAGTTTAAATTCATTAATCTGGAAGTTTTGTTCGAAGACGATTGATTCTAGCCTTCAGATTGCAGAGATTGCTGCAAATCTAGCAACCAGCATTTTTAATGATGGAAATCAAATACTTATTACTATTTTAGAGAAATTTGGCTTAAAAATTAACAAAAATGTTTGTGTGTCCCTGGCTGAACGTGACAATCGTTGAATCTTTACGTCAAGAAAGAGGAGCTCAACGTCATCGTTTGAAGCTTGGAGAGATAAAAAAATTAAAAAGAGTACAGAAATTGAGCTGTTTGAGCAACAGGAAGGCATATCCTATGATCCTGGAGCATTTTAGCATGTAAGTTTTAAAATTTATTTTCTCAAATTCAATTTAAAACTTTAAAGCCTTTTTTCTCAGTTTGTGTTTTTTTCACTTATGCGCATTGCGTTTCAAAAACTATCATACTTTGATGCATAAAACTTTACAGAATTATAAACTCTATCATGATCTTTAAATCCTAGCTATTTATAGTATTACATATTTGTAATTTTTTGAAAAATTTCAAAAAAATTAAATTTTTTGAAAAATTTTTAAAAATTTACTTTTTTTATTTTTAAAAAATATTATTTTTTATTCTTTTTATATCTAATCGCTACCATCTAATAAGGATATATTTGACTTTATAAATCAACTTATTGCTAGTAATTAGAATTATTATTTCAGAAAATATCATGCGCGTCGTAAAACTTACTATTTGTTTCTTACAAAATTTTTTCTTATATTTATGTGCTTATTATTTTTAAAATTATGATTATATTTTAGACATTTTATACTTTTTTGAAACTTTATTCCTTTATAAAAAATGTGTAAAAGAATCAAATTATTTCATTTTAACCTCAAAGAATTATTTCTAGTCGAAAATTGTTCATATTTTGTGCTCTCGAAACATTTTTAACACCCCTGAGACCCCTTAAATAAAGAAACGTAATTTTTAATTTAGTTTGTTTACACTACTATCCAACAATACTACTATGTTAATCTTTGCAATGGTTAGTTGTTGAGTTAATTTTACTGAATCCTTCAAGTTTTCTCGTACTGTTAAGTAATCATTTCCTCTTAATTAGATCTTTTCCAATAATTACACTTTAAGTCCACATCTTAATTTAAAAGGTAAGCGAAAAGCTTAGTGACTTACTGGAATTTTATCTAATAGAATAATATATGTACATTTGTCACTAATTCATTACTTTTAACAAGTGTGAGCTTGAAACAAATCATTCGTCTTTTGACCAAATTAAAATATATATATATATATATATATGTAACAGAGAGGGTGGTGTCTAGGGGTATGTTGAATGAAAGAGAGACGTTAAAGTTTAAGGATATTTAATGACATCTACAGGTTGTTAAACCTGACTAGGCGCGCGCTGCTGGGGAAGAGTAAGTCTACCCCTTCTCTCCCGCTTACATCCGGGGGTTTACAGAGAGTGGCGCTGGTGTCGCCTGAGCGTATACAACACTCGTCCATCCTGATGTGGTCGGTCCCCGACCAGGCTGGAAAATATGCAAGTAAAAATTATACAAATACTACAACTGAAAAGAAAAAAAAGATTAAACAAATTTTTAAAGTTCAAATTTCCTTGAGTACATAGAGGAAAAAAAAATAAAGTCATAAGAGTTCTGGAAAGAAAAGTCTTAGGGATTATCCCATGGTTTCATCAGATCAGCAGATGTGGACGTCAAATTTGGGCCTTCTTGTCTTCCTATTTTCTTTACATCGTACCTCTCGTTTGGACGAACTTTCACTACTTCATATGGGCCAAAAAATTTTGGTCGCAATTTCACACCTACTCCAAACTGGGTTTTCTTGATTGCAATTCTGTCACCTTCTTTGTATTTTCTTGCTTCTTTGCGATGTTTATTGTAGTGTAGTCTACTTTGTTCTTGTAATTTCAGGATATTGGATTTGGCATCTTCTCTCATTTGTTGTTTATTCTGTAAAGATAATTGGAAATTTTCTTCCTCGAGAATGGCTTTGATTTTGATGTATCTTTATTTTTCATTTTGACGCCTGTTAAAAGTTCAAATGGTGTATATTTGGTGGCTATGGAAACAGTGCTGTTAATTATTCGTTGAACTGATGATACGTGTTTATACCATTTATTGGGATCTTCAAGTGAAAGCTTTGTTAGGACTGGTATTAACGTTGCATGAATTTTTTCTACTTGACCGTTCCCACGCGGTACACCTGTTGTGATTGAAATAAACTCGATATCTTCATCCTGACAAAATTTCTGAAATTCTGTAGAAGTGAATGCTGTTCCTTTGTCTGAAATTATTCGTCTGGGACTTCCAAAGGTTACTTGTTGTAATTTTAATTTGTCTAAAGCATCGTTAGCTGAAGGAGACTTTACAGGATAAATCCACAAAAATTTGGTGAAAGCGTCGATGACAGTAAAGATATATTTGTAATTTTTGTTGGTACTTGGGAGTGGACCCAAAAAGTCAATATGGTAGGTATCAAGTGGAATATCACCTTTTGGTATGGGATGTAGAAATCCTTCTCGTTTGCCAAATTTTTTGGATGAAAGAATGCAAGGAATACAATTTGCAATAACATTTTCTACAGTCTTACGCATATTTGGAAAAAAGAATTGTTGTTTGACTAAATTTTCAGTTTTGTTGATGCCGAAATGTCCTTTAGAATGTTCAAGTTGTACGATTTGTTTTTGCATTTCAAGTGGAACGACTAGAAGTTCTTGGTCGTTGACAATTTTGTACAGCACATCGTTTTTTAATGTATAATCAGAGGCTAAAGATGATAGTAATAATTGTTTGATACTGGATGTAAACTCATCATTAATTTGTGCTTTTTTAATTTTTTGTGTTGTCTCGTTGTATTGTATGAGCATGACTGGATAACGACTGAGCGCGTCAACATGTTGCATTTGTTTACCTGGCCTGTGCAGTATTTCGTAATCGAAGTCTTCTAAGAAGAGAGCCCATCGTGCTATTCTAGGTGGTAAATCTTTCTTTGACATAGTTTTTTGAAATGCTTGGCAATCTGTGATTATTTGAAATTTTGTGCCGACAAGGTAGTGTCGAAATTTTTTTAATGCTGTAACTATCGCTAAGACCTCTAGCTCGTAGCTGGAGTATTTCTCTTCTTGAGGAGAAGTTTTACGACTCATATAGTGTATTGGATGAAAGTTCTGATTTGAGTCCATTTGTAGAAGTATAGCGCCAAACCCTTTCGCACTGGCATCGCAGTGTATTTGTAATGGAGCGTTTTGCTGATAAAGATGTAATACAGGTTCCTGAGACAAAATTTGCTTCAAAGAGAGAAAAGCTTGTTTTTGTATAGGACCAAAGGTGAATGGAACTTTGTCTCGTAAAAGATCGCTTAAAGGTCGTGCGATTGATGCATAGTCCTTAATAAATTTTCTAAAATAGCCTGTTAGTCCTAAAAATGATTGGACATGCCGAGGGTTTTTAGGTGTTTGGAAATTCATGACTGCATTTGTTTTAGCTGTTGAAGGACGAATAGTGCCTTCTTCAATAATATGGCCAAGAAAAGTTAATTTCCGATGAAGAAAATTACACTTTTTAAAATTAAACTCTAAACCATAAGTAGCAGCAACATCAAATACTTTTTTAAGCTTTGCAATCCCTTCACATTCAGAATTTGCCGGAATTAAAATGTCGTCCATGTATATAATAACAGTGTTGTCTTTTAAGAGATCTTTAAACACAATTTGAATGTATTTTTGAAATAGTGAGGGAGAATTACACAAACCAAAAGGAACTCTATTAAATTGGTATTGACCATTATGTGTTATGAAACTGGTGTATTTACGGCTATCAGGATCAATTTTGATGTGAAAAAAACTGTTTTTTAAGTCCAAATTTGAAAAGAGTATCGCTCCATGGAGTTGATCAAAAATGTCTTCAAAGAGGGGTAGTGGAAATCTTTGTTTAATTGTTTTAGAATTAAGAGCACGAAAATCAACACAGAGTCTAGTTGACTGGTCTTTTTTCTTGACAAGAACTAAAGGTGCGGCAAAATTAGATGAACTTGGGGAAATTATTCCATCAGACAGCCATTGCTCAATTTGGTTTTCGACGATAATTTTTTCCGCTTGACTTAATCTTTTAGGACGTAACGCGATGGGTGTGTCATCAGAAAGGATAATTTGCATCTGTAAGTTTGTATCTTTAATTTTATTTGGTTTGTAAGATTGGATAAGGTTTTCAACTTCGCGACGCGTATCAACGTTCAAAATATGCGATAAATCTACTGGAGGATAAATTACATTTAAATTTGATAAATAACAATTCTCATTTTGAAAAAGCAAAGAGAGAGATTCGTTTTTATTATTAACTGGTAAAGAATTACAATCGCTAATTTTAAATTCAGAAAAAGGTTTGTTTACGTTAGCTTCGCGCTGAAAATCAGTTATATAACATGTTTGATCGGATCTGGGCTGTGACGTCAGTTCATATTTCTTATTTTCTTTTCTATCGAATAATTTCTGTTTTGGAGAGTTTAACGATTCATTTTTATTCATTGAGTGTTTTACATTACTCGCGCTGTGATTGTTTGGAAATCGATTTGAGCCATTTGGCCTTGAACCTTCGCCGGAATGATTTGGTATAGTTTGCGGTGCAAAAGAATGCAAGCTCGACATATTTGGGCTAGCGAAATTATTTTGTCTATCATTTTTATTTTTATGCGAGAGAATGTTCTTAGAATGAGAGGAAGTAGGATTTTTTTCTGAAATCCGTGCATTTTCTTTTTCTGCTTTATTTAAGTCATCAAAAATATTAGGGGGAACTATTAAATCACAATACAATTTATTACAGACAGCTGCAGTTACTATTATCGGGTTTTCACGAAAACTTGGAAGAGCTAATTTAATTTTAGTAAGTTCAGCTTGAATTTCATTTCCGAAAGCACATGTTAATTGAACAGTTCCTAAAGATTTTGTTTCGGGTGGAATGAGGGAGGATTTCACACACACAATATTCGCTCCCGAATCGATTAAAGTTTTCACGATTTTATCGTTAACAAAAATATTTTCGTATTGCAATTCATGTAAGGATTCATTAAACATTTTACATTCGACTTTACAAACAGGACCGTGATTTGAATTAGGTCTAGAATTGAAATGAGTTTCGTTTCTGTGAGAACTACGACGCGGGTTATTTGTTGAAGTGTTTCGTGAATAATTAGGGAAATTTTTATCACGAGAGTAGTAGCGATTAAAGCCCTGAGACTGATTGTATTTTTGTTTTTTGCTGTCATATGGCGGTTGACGGTGTGTGTTGTCGGAATACGACTTTCGCTTTGCTACGAAGAAAACATCGCATTCCCTAGCCAATTTAGTAGGCTTAAACCAAGATTCGTTTTGGCGTATCGCGATATGTTGTTGCGTTTCTCGATCGAGGGTGGAAAATAATTTGTCGGCTATCATTAACTCACACAAAGTTTTAAAATCATTCGCATTACGAAGTTTACAATAATATTCAAAAGAACTTGTTAGCCGTGACGAAAACTGTACGTGCGATTCGTTTGGCAATCGTTGGGCCCTACGGAAATTAATTAAGCATTCTTGTGGGGTTGGTTGGAATTCTCGTAAAATAATGTGTTTAACTTTCTCGTAATCTTGAAGTTCGTTTTCGGGGATATAAAGTAAAATACTGTTAGCTTTTTCACCGAGAATATTAATTAAGATCTCTGATTTTAATTCCTGTGGAACATTTTTGGTTGTAAACGCACGTTCAAGTGAATGAAAAAATAAATTATAATTTTCAGGTTTAGAAGGAACTGGCATACTAAGGGTCTTAACGGATTTAATGAGACTTTCTAAAAGGTTAGTTGACGGTGTTTCGAATGTTGCAGTAGTATTGTTTGAATTATTAGAATTTATAGCGGAGTTTATTTTCGCGAGTTCAATTTCTTTTTCAAGTTGAATGATTTTTTGGGCCGTTTGCTCGGCTTCTTTTTTCACTAGTTCTGCTTGTTTTTTTTCTGATTCTGCTTGTTTTTTTTCTGATTCTGCTTGTTTTTTTTCTAATTCTGCTTGTTTTTTTTCTAGTTCTGACTCTTTTCGTTCCTCGACGAGTAAATTAAGCATATCCTTAACGAATTCAGGTTCGTTTTTGAAAGTGTCAGTTTGTTCGATAAGTGCTTTTAAATTCACAAGCGTAGCATTTTCTGGGACAGTAACACCTAGTTCTTTAGCGGCGGTTATTAGATCTTCTTTCTTAGTATTTCGATACATGCTGAGTAAAAAAGGTTTGATCCTACCTGATTTGACGATTTCACGGCGATGACTGTAGTTACGAAGCAGATGGAGTTTTCACTCTTGATGCGATGAATAGGCGGGGAAATTGGCCTTTTTGTTTCACTGGACCACTTGGACGATGCCGAAGAGACTTTTTGGTTGAGTCTTAAGCTTTGGTTTGGCTTGGCGAAGAAGACGGAAGTATTGGGTCTCGGAGCGGAGGATTGGCTCTTAGTAGGCGTCGGAGGAATTTGCTGATCACGCATTCGCCATTGTGTTGGGCGATTTCGATGAGCGCCGTTTATTTTGGGCGACTTTTGATTTTAACACGGGTTCAAAAACCATTAAGGTTGCGAGGTCGAGCCCTCATGTAACAGAGAGGGTGGTGTCTAGGGGTATGTTGAATGAAAGAGAGACGTTAAAGTTTAAGGATATTTAATGACATCTACAGGTTGTTAAACCTGACTAGGCCCGCGCTGCTGGGGAAGAGTAAGTCTACCCCTTCTCCCGCTTACATCCGGGGGTTTACAGAGAGTGGCGCTGGTGTCGCCTGAGCGTATACAACATATATATATATATATATATATATATATATATATATATATATATAACTGTGTATTTTAATTAGGTAAAGCCTTTCTTCGTGCATTAATGTGTAAAGAACTTAAGCAATTTTTTGATGTAGATGCAGATAATTAAGATGAATCGTGATATTTTACTAACATCCAACATGTTCTGTCACAAAAGATTACTAAAACAGTTTCCGCCCCATCCAGCTTCTACAATTCCCCTATCGTAATTTCACTCCTCTTCCTAAATGAGAGAATATTCTATATGAAGGGATTTCTAGCTCTTATCAACACACTTTGCAATTCACAAATTTAGAAAAATCACCAAAAAAAGGATAAATATATTTTTTATTAAATCAAACTATGGTTTTATACATAGTATATGAATACTATTTCTAATCGAAAGATTATTATGATACCACGATAAATAGTTTAAAATATATGTTCAAAAAATTGTTTCCATTTAATAAAATTATAAGTTTTCTCCTGTAGTTTTAATATCTTCTCTATTTTTATATTATTTTTAATGAGTAACCCTCTACACTGAAAAATTTGCTGGTCATTTTTAATAAAAAAAAGTATAACAGTTTTATAAATTATAACGGGCAATTTACGAGGTTTCCCTCTTTAATTTAACTAGGGTTTTTCTTTAATGTTTTGACTAATTTTAATTGCTACTTTCTTTGAGTGTGAAAGAAACATGATGTTAACTAGAGTGGCTATACATAACTAATTGAAGAAGAGTTGAGAAGATGATGACGATTTTGTATTAATGTAGGTTGATAATCAACTAGTATATTACGGAACTCATTTTCACTGATCCCAACTTTTCCTTAAAAGAAAGGCCTTGAAAATATCATAGATGCATTTGAGGATTGTTAAGTGTTCCAACTGGCCTGAGTCCCCGCCAGCTCGGTCAGAGGAGTGGTGAGTTGGATATTTTGCAATTTGTCCTTGAGCTTTGACCTTTTATCCTTAAGCTAAAATTACTTAATTATTAAATATATTTCATCAATACAGGGTAACTTGCTACCAGACCGACAAACTTGCATGTGTGTAGTAGTGTTACTTTCCCGTGATCCTGGGTTCCCGGGAAATCATAAGATTTTTGTACTTTTTTCTATTCCCGGGAATTAGACTTCGTTCCCGGGATTTCCCGGAAATCACACGGGGCTTGAATTATCTATGAGGTAGCTATTTTTGACTTGACATTACATGTCAATCTCGGACATCGTTAACTGAACCTACTGTGGCAATTTGCGATCGTTCACCCCGAACTTCCGGACAAAAGGAATGTTCTGTTGGGTAAGAGTGTAATATGAGAACTTTGGGAATGAGAATTTTTCCACAGCTAGCCGTGGGTGTATCGAGCTTGGTTAACAAGAAATATTGGGTTTTTAAACCAATCGCATTTCGTGACTGCACTATGGGATCGAAGATCCAAGATCTAGATTTATGTTTATAATGTAAGTACTAATACTTAAAACTATTATTTATTTAATCTTTTTTTAAAGAAATTTTCGGATACTTGTCTTTATTATGAGCTATTTAACTGAATCAGCAATTTGAAGAAGGGAATGAACCTACAAACTGTTAGGGGGAGAATATTTTTAGAAGAAATTGCGCAATTTTTCTTATTTATTATTTTTCTAAACTTAACTTTCGTGTGAGATTCTTATGTTAATATTTATTTATATGTAACAATAATACAGCTATTCCATAAACAAAAAAAATCGATTATACAAATAAAATATCTTAAATACAATAATTAATATTTTTAGCGTACATAATCGGCACTTCAACAGCAAATAAGCTTTCAAGTATATATTAATATTTATCTCTTAGTAGCAACATTAGAGAAATAATTGATTCAGCTTTGACTGGTTAATTTTCAAACACATGTGAGTCAGAAAGGAACATTAATTTTAGTAATTATTTTCCAAATGTGAATTTTTACCTCGAGATTTTTATTTACAAAATCTTTAACTGTAACATTTTTTCCATGCCTGACTGATAAAAGTATAAATTGCTTATGCTTTTTGAAATCCTATTTGAAAAATGAATAATCAATTTATTATATATTTTTTATACTTTTTAGCTCATTATATGAATAAGAATTAACTTTGTAATTTATATGCATCCTTATTTTATATACTGATTACTGATTTTATTTAAAATAACTTGTTTTTAAATTTTTTAAAATTTTGATGTATTTCAGGGAATCCCGGGAACGACAATTACATTCTCGGGAATGGAAAAACCCGGGAAATCAGAAACCCTAGTGTGTAGGGGATACAGAGACGATTAGGAATCACATAGGAATGCAGGGTCGCAAATGCCGTAGTTGCGAGCTATGGTGCAAAGAATCAGAGAAAAAGAGCAGAAAAAGAAACACATTGATGGGACATGAAATCTTTTATTGAAAGATTGTGCTACTACAGGGGTTCGAAATTACGACTAGAAGTCGTCTGGAAGGCCTAACAACTGTGCTGCATGGAATTCCTTACGTTCTGGCAGCTACAGATATTCGAGCAATGAGGTCTTCAACTACTAGAAGTCGTCTGGAAGGCCTAACAGCTGCGCTGGATGGAATTTCTTACGTTCTGGCATGTCACGTATCCTCCCGGCAGCTACAGATATTCAAGCAATGAGGTCTTCAACTGAAGGAACTGACGTCTGGTACACAAAACTCTTCATGCGATCCCAGAAGAATTCAATGCATATGGCAAGTCAATGAACCGGGTCACCAAGACCTATCTACCGCTGTCCAAAGGTTACATTGATGTGTCGGCGGACGTGAATTCTGTAAAGGGGAGGAGCCCAGTTATGCTGGGACCAAAGAAAAGGGTGCAACGAAGGAGGAACATGTGCTGCTTCAAGAAGATAGAGCAGGACTTGTTGCAAGAAGATCAAATATGCTCTACCACCTCTTTGAACTTCAGGGCATGTCATTTTCTTGCAACAAGGCTTGTTTGTTTTCAGAACGTAAGGAACTGCATGCAGTGCCGCTTTCAGGCCGGCCAGACGACTTCTGGTCGTATTTTCAAACACTTGTTTAGTACAACCTTTTAAAAAATATTATTTATGATCAGACACACACACACACACAATTAAATTCAGTCATCAAAGAAGAGCCATCGTTAACAATAAAATTAACAATTTATTTATCCAGTGTTATTAGGCCTGGCACCTTCAAGTTGGGAGAGCTACCTTCAGCGTACAAGTACAGAGTTCAGAGTGATCGTAACAAAAACAAAAGTATCTACTTACATAGTGTTCAGACGCCCTCTGGCCGTTACAAAGATAATTCGTTAGAGGATTCTTAACACCTTTCAATTAAACATTTTCTTTCCCATTAATGTGTTGCTGTTTCGACTCTGCTTCTTTCCATAGCTTGCAACTACGACAATTCCTATGAGATTCCAAGTTGTCTCTGCATCCCTACACACCTTGAAATTTTGTCGGTCTGGTAACGAATACCTTGTATTTATGTTTTACGATTTGTTATTTCTACAATACCTATAGCCGCATAGGATTCGAACCGAGATCTTTCATGGAAGAAATTCTCAGAGTTATTTTTCTAGACTTTGGAGGTGCTATCACAAAATCTAAGACTAATAAGACATCAAGTAAGGAATGAGCAATGTAACAGAAATATTTATTTCAAATAGAAACAATTATTTTAATTAAAACCTCAAAATATATGAATGAGGAGATTACTTCTTTTTCCATATTCACATAAGTGTCGCGTTTCTTATGGAGAAAAAAATGATATTTTTCGTAAAAATTTGGATTCATGCATTATTTTGAATCACAGATAAAATTATGAAACTGTTCTTTAACAAGTTTATGAATTATTTAAACTTATTTATTGATTATTCATCCTCTTTAATATTTGTCTGAATTTTTTCATGCTAACTGTTCTTAAATGAAAGAAAAGGCAGAAAATAAATTCAGAAAAGCAGTACTTAAGCAAAGAGAGACACCTTAGATTTTTTTTTTTTTGACTATCTATAAAAATAATAAAGACATTGGGATTTTAAATTAGGTAAATATACATAATGAATTTTTTTTATTTGAAAAAGAATTTAGAAGTTTATTTCCTTAATCGCAAGCGAATGTCCTAATTTTTAAATATTTCCTTAATTTGCGTTCCAGAAACGAACAAGCCCATCGTTTTTAATTTGGAACAAAAAATCTAAAAATATGATTCAGTTTTATCTTAAAAAGAAAAAAAACTTGTGAAAATAGAAGAATCATTAAAAATAAGGTTAATTATAGCTCAAAACAATTTCTATTTATATTCCGAAAAAACTAAATTATTTGCTTTATCTCAGAAATGTAGGGGGGGGGGGAAACAAAGTGTTATTCAAAGCTTAAGAAAATTACTCACAAATAATACTTAAAAACAAGTCATAAGAAACAGCGAAACAAGTTTTTGGATTTGAATTTTAACAGACCAACTGTTTCCTTAAGCCTATAATCCTTAAAAATTTAAACCCCCCGCATCCCTCGTGCGCTTTGTTTGAATTTGTATTTATTTACTTATTGCTTTTTTCAGTATAAAGAAACACGAATTGATAAAGATGTGATTTATACCATCTTATATTCTGGTATTTTGAAATAAAAGAATATTTTCAAAAGTTTTTAACAAGCAATTCTAAGCTTTAGTTCTTAAGAAAATTAGGGCAGTCTGCTCAGAAAATTTATCTTTAAAACATAAACAAAACCCCTTTAACCTGCAATAAATTATTTTAATGTCTTTTTATTATGTGTAACTAAAGAATTCATTCTCTTTATACTGCCCTAAGTGAACATTTTTGGAAACTATTGTGATTTAAAATAACATTCCAATGTTTAATTTAGTAGGAGACACAAGTATGATATATACACTTTCAAACCTAACTTCCAAACCTAAATTTTTGTTTTTCATATTAAACGTAAAGATAAGGCATAATTATTTCTTTTCTTCTTATTTCCCATGCTTTATATGAATCATTCATAGGATAAATCGCTTAACTTTGTGTTATAAGAAGTAATTTACTTAAAAACGTTGAGAGATGTATACATGTACGAGTATAAATTATACTAGTACTAATACATATAAGGCGTGTTCAAATGAAAGTGATTCGAATCATCGCATGCGAAAAGTTTTCTATGTATTTTAATGAAACAAGCGCGATAATGAAGGTGTGTGTATCATGCGTGCGCAAGAAGATTTGTAATAACTGCATTCGTAAGGACGTGGCATTCGTTTAAAAATAGCTGCTGTGGATGCAAAACGGATCATCAAGCTGTGAGAAAGTTTTTAACACTGGAAGGGTGTAATTCGGTGGATATCCATTGCAGAATTCGTGTTCATTAGGCATTTTTTGAGAATTCAATTTTCGGCATGCAGGGACCCCTATTACTGGAGTTTAAGGAGCTGGACGTCTCCATCAGTGCCCAACGGAACACCCAAACACTTGATAGACTGTATAAGGCTAACAAAAACAAACGACCAGATATGCTGCCGTCAGGGGTCATCATTCTGCAAGACAATGCAAGTGGCCGTATGTCGCCAAGGTGAGTGTCGAGGCATTGGCCTGTAAAATGGAGGAAGTCCTGGAACATCCAGCTTACAGTCCATATATGTTGCCTTGCGGCTATCACGTCTTTGTACCGCTGTAGAAAATTCTAATGGGTTCAACTATTTCCCTCCGATGATGACATAAAAGTTGAAGTTTTTAACTGGTTCTATGATCAACCGACATCGTTCTTCGAGGACGAAATTCGTAACCTTTATAAGCAATAAAGGACGCCAGGGTCCTAAACACCATGGGTAACTTCTTTTAACAAACATTGTATATATTGCACTCATTAAATATTGTTTTTTCTATCTATGTATCTGTCTCATTTCTGTCCCTCAGGGATACGACCTCGAATTGATTTCATTTGAACACGCCTCATGCATGCATATACCATCATACACATACTAACATTGCTGTTTTGAGACTCTAAATCTTATTTTACAAAAGAAAAAATATATATTTCAGCTATAGATGACTAAGAGTCGATTAATGATTTCGAAAGGAAAATTTCAAGAAACTTCCCAGGTAGAGCTAATCCATTTGTACTATAATACAAACACTAATTTGTAATACAATAATTTATACTATACATTCAATATCGTCTGTTTTAACTAATTATTACATTAAAAACTTTAATTCGTTCATATTGAAATTCATCACAGTTATTCCAACAACTCTTAAAAGTTTCAAAGATTTTTAAAGTTTTGAAGTCTTATTTAGAGTTGTTTTTGATACATTGGTCACGACAAAGCAAAAATGTTTACTAAAAATCCGTAAAAACATATAAGAAGAAATATTTTGCACGTATTTTCTTAAAATCTTAGAATATCATTCGATGCTATCATTAACATTTTATATTTATGATCCCATTAAAGTGAAAGCTATGAAAGAGTAATTACTTAAAATCTCTCACCAATGTTTCCACATCTTATTTGCATAATGAAAAAATTACAGAATGAAATATTAAAGAGGATTTTTAAATTTCCTCTTATATATAATATTATATATAAATTATATTATTATATATATGTTATATATAATATTATATATAAAATCTTATATATATATCTCTTATAATATTATAAATAAATTATCCTCTTGTAATATATTACGTATAAAATACATGTATAATATATATATATATTTATAATGATATTTAAAGTAAATTTGTAGGTTTAATCTTAAGACGTTCAGAAATTATTACAGAGGAATTTATCATCAATTTAAAATAAACTTGTACTTTTGTGATATTTTTGAGATGTTGAATTTCATTAAATAAAAAAAAATGTTCAATAACATATAAATAAAAATTCAACGTTTGTATAATAAAGCGGAAATACATAAGGTGAGAAAATAAACTATTTTACACTTTTTGATACTTTCTATCAGAAAACATTAGTCAATGGGGAAATTTGTTGTTTTTTTTTAAAGCAAGTTTTTTTTCAACTACAGAAAAGTAACTAAATGCTGGGGGGTAATGGAAAATTCATTACAGAAACTTTTTTTTTTCTTCGATAGTCTTACAAGAGCTAAATTGATTGCTCCTTAAGAGCAACAAATTACCAAAAAATTAAGAATGTTTTTCCGCTATTAGTGATAAAGAATAACGATTTTATGTGTAAAATAATGAGGATGTATAAGAAATGTTTAGATCCGATGTTGTAACGATCTTTAGGAGCCAGTAATGAATCGTAATATGCCGCTTTTAATTAGGAAAGACAAGTACATGATGACCCGGAAAACGTAAATAGATATTCTAGAAATTTAAATGATATCATTGATCATCTGTAGAACTCTTTATTACTAAAACGAAGACCTTTGATTTTAAAAATGAAGTTTTTAATGATAAATTAATTAGGTTATTAGTAAATGAATAGACTAAGTGCAGAAAAATAATAAAGAACGGGGTTTTTTCTTTATTGTTATCAGTTAAATTCGTCACTGATTCGCAATCAAGAATGAAGAATTTTTAAAGAGATAAAAATATTATATTATAATTTATATTATCACAAATTTAATATAAAATTACCCTCGTGTACGATTCTTTATAGTATAAAAAATTGGACCATATTCATTCATTAATAAAACTATAACAATTTTTTTCTTGAGAACGAAAATAAACAGCACATACTATATTTCAGTCGAAAAAAATTTAAAACAAATATTTGAAAAACTCACAATTGCAAAGTTATTAAAATTCGTTTTTTCATATTAAATTCATGATTTCATGATAGGAAATTAATGCATTTTCAGTATTTTGTGATTAAAAGAAATATATTTAAACACAAGTGTGAAAATATTGCTTTCGTTTCTCGAAGTTCATCATTTTTCTTGCTTAAAAAATTATTAACTAATTTTTAAAAAAATAGTTATTTTGACACAAATTAGTTGTAAATTTTAAACTGCGTGGTCCGTCAGAGTAATAGCCCTATTGAAGCTTCAAATTGCGAGAGAAGTTAATAATTAATCCATCGATGTACATTTTTGAAGTATGTAAAATTTTATTCTATGTGCGCGCTCTTTTCCTGCTTTTATTTTACTTTGCTAAGTAAGCACTTCTACAGAACACCAAATAAGTTACATGGAACGCATTTGTGTATTCTGAAGGTGTGAATTATATGATGTTTTTCATGTGTCTATTAACATATGTTACGTTGCTGTTTTATCAAACATCTTAATTTTCCTCAAAACTAAAGATTCACCAAGTAATGTTAGCTCATTGTAATGTTTTTTTTTTCTTCTTAAAGTACGTTTTAATTTCAAAAGTTTCATCAATAAGTATGTTGCGAAACAAAGTGAATTTAAGATTTTTATTTTACATAAAATCTATCGATGCAATATCCTATAATATATTTTAATATATGTCCTCTAATATATTTTTCAAGTAATATGTAATTCATTTTTATGTAATATAAAATATTCTTTTTCTCATTTTATATCCCGCAAAACTGTTGCAAATGAATATTTTAATTGAAGATAATAATAGAATAACTGCTGAAAAAGATATATAATAATTTAATAACATTTGTATTGCTATAATCCTTTAATTATATGCTTAATATATACATTAATGGTTTATAATAATATGATAAATAAATGATAGAAATACTATTAAAATAAATAAGAAAATGAGAGTAGCACATTATGCCCTACCTTTAATTTTCAATATGGTTTGCTATATTGTGCTTTTCTAGTTAAAAGGATCTCTTCTCTCGTAGTAACCCTCCCTCCCATACGAATTTGAATGATAATTTAATGCTCTGAAATAATTCTAATTTAATTCCAAGGAGGTACGATTTACTACAGAAATTATTATAATTTTAAATTGCGAAAAATATGTAAAATATCAGAAAAATATAATACCTACAAAACTTAACAATAAAAAAATAACTGATTAATTTGTATCATTACATAATTCTTGAATATTGCATCACAGCATAAATGGTTAAGGGGGTCACTTCACAAAAGTCGATCCAAAAATCGATTTTTCAATTTTGATTGAAAAATAAAATACCACTCTTTCTCTTTCTACTGCAATTTAAATTTTTGTTCTAGTTGAATTAGAAGTATTTTTAATATTTTTTTAAAAATTTGTTTACATCCGTCAAACCCAAAACCAGCTGATTGCCACGCCCCTTTCATTTCAAAACAAAAGACACTTGCTACTTTTCAGCCTCATCAAATATTTTAAATTGATTAAAAGGATTTATTTTGATCCGTAACTTGTTCAAGAAAGAAGTGAAGTGAATAATTGTAGCTGTTTGTTTACTTTCTGGTAACTCACGTGTTGTTTTTTACCTCTTCAAATATTTTACGAGTTTCTGCTATTGGAAACATTGTTTCGATCAAAACCTTTTTTAACATGTTTATGTTTAATAATAAAACGTTTAAAAAACGAAAGTTTGGAAACAAAGGAACAAAAACCCAAACTTTCCAGAAATTAAATGCGTCATAAGTCAGAATAATGAATTCACATTATACATGAATAATTCAACTTTAAAAGCTAAGTTAGGTAAGTCAAATAAAGAGTATGTTTCCTTTTAGATTCATTTGAAAGTTTTTTTTTGTTGAAATAATGAACATTCTACTGTTTTCTTGTGCTTTGAAACCACATTTATTATAAATAAAATGTAAAAAACAAGGTATTCACATAAATTTTGGTCGCCAAATCCAAAGTTTGGTTCTAAAGTTGTTGTCATGTTGTGACTTTTGTGATGTTATTCAAACATTTCTTAATACCAGGTTTACTAAAACAGTAGTTAATCAAAAAGATACAAATTATATGAAGTAAACACTGGGTTTTCATATGCTATTATTTTTATTGGAAAAGAGAAGCAACTGCGAAAATATTTTGTTTAGTTATGAATTGTCACGTCCACCAAAGTGGTTTTACGAGTTCATGCATGGCATTAAATAACACGACACAGAAAGTAGCCAGTCTATGGTATTATATATATAACTGCTGTCGAAATGATATCATTTAATAATGCAAGTCCTATTGTACCGGTGTTTGTCTATGGCATTTGGCAAAAAAGGGGTCATGTTTCTCTGAATGGTATTACAGCAGTTAGTGTGAACACTAGGAACGTTGTTGATGCCGAAAAACTATAGAGGAAATACTCAAGTAATTTTAACGACAATGTACATAACATTGAGTGTTCGGCAGATTACTTCGGAAGTAGTAGGGGGATGAAAGTTGAAGGTGCACTTTGTATTTTCCATTGCTCAGAGGCACGACACAATTTACGATACACAAATTACGATTTACTAATTGCGACAAAATATTTGGGTGATGAGGACTTTAAAGCATACAAAACAGTTTTAGAATCTTAACCTTAGAAAGATGTCAACATTAAAACATTAGAATGTGTTGGTCATGTTGAGAAAAGGATGGAGACATACAGGGCATTAAAATCAAAATTTAAAGGCAAAAATCTTGTGGACAAAAAATCTCTAGGAGGTCGTTATAGATTAACAGAATGCAGTAATAGACAAATTGTAAAGATACTATGTTTCGTGTGGCTATTTGAAGCAACTCAGAAAACTTGTCAGTCATGATGCAAACTATTGGGCTATATTTTTTTCATAAACTCTCCACATATTTGAAAATACGACACGGCTTATGCCCCATGGGAGGTGATTCGTGGTGTGAATATAATAGTTCAAACTGAAAGGTGACACATATAAGCTTAACACAACTCACCTATTGCAATTAGCAATTGCATTAAAAAAGTATTTAGAGATTTCTCTAGTCTTGAACTTTTATTTACGTGCTTTCACGGTAAAACTTAAAATTTCAATGAAACCTTAATTGTATTTGATTTATAGTTCCAAAAACTGTATTTATACAATTAGGAACTTTAAAAACTATAGTATTTGAAGCTACATTTTTATATAATCAAGGTTTCATTACCAAATTAAAAGTTTTAGATGTATTAAACATTCAAACCCTGGATTTTAAAATGTCGAGCGTTGGAAGAAGTAGATCATGCGCATATTAAGAAAGCAAAATAGGCAGTTTTACAATGAACCAAAGAAGCTAGAACTAAAAACAAACAATTAAAATGTAGACAAGAAGATGATCTTGCATATGATACCAGAAATCCAGTTGTGGTTCTGGTACGTATTAGTTAATAGTAAATTTTTACTTTAAATCACTATTTCTCAAAGTGTAAATTTCAACACAAAAGGAACATTTTTGAAAATCTACTTAATTTATAGCTTTGAAACTTTGCACATATGTTAACACTATACAAATAAATATTTTAATGAGAGATTTTGTCAAAAAAATTATTCAAAAAATTTTATGGATTAAAATGTACAAGAATTTTTATCGTTTAAATAATTTTGACGTGTTACTCCACATATGAATTTTTTTAAAAAAACTAATCAAAATTTTGAAAAATGCTCTCATTAAAATAATAAAAACAATACAATAAATCTACACAAAAAAATTCATGACTGTACAACTTGTCAATTTTTCAAAAATGTTCCTTAAATTTGGTCATTTTTAACATTACGGAGATAGGGAAAAGGCTGCGTGAAGTGACCTCCTTAAGGTATCCGACTACGTTGAAAATGCCATTTTCGGTCAAAAATCGCATTTCCCTTTTTATTTTACCATTTTAAAAGTTCAAGCAATTAGCTTTCTAAATCTGTCTTTGTTTTGTCTGTGCGATAATTAGAAAAAAAGTTACAGATGTTTAAATATTTTTACAGCTGTCATTCGAAACCGGAAGTGGTGAAATCGAAACCGGAAGTTGTCTGTTTAACATGCTTTTTACCGATAATTTTTGCAGTTTCAACCCATTATAATTTTAAAAACTATTTCTGACAATTTTTTTAATTATTTAATTGATGGGCAACAATTTCGATCTTTTAATTCGACTCTTGCGATTGGCAACATTTGTTTCTTCTGACCTCACATGTTTTTGTTTTGATTTGTGCCTTACGAATTTTGATCCTAAATTTCTTCTAAAAACTTAACTTTTTTCGATTTAATTGTACAATTTTTGATCGTTGATGGTTTCTAGACATTCTGCTTTTAAAATTCAAGTTATAATGGTTCATAAAACTATAAAATAACTTCTTGAAAATGCAACAGTGGACTGATAACAGTAGATTGGTAACAAAACATTGGAAGTAGCAAATATTCAAACTTGTAATGAACAAAAACTGGATTCACTGAAGAATTTTTCACAGTGCAAAGAATGTTTTAATGGAACATTAAGAGGTTATGGAATATTTTATTTAAATATTTTGGGAAGTATGTTTTTCTCAATTTGTGTTTCTTCAATTGTTTTGAGAAGAATCTGTACCTGCATGAAGATTACTTGTTTGGACTGACTTCTAATGTGACTTTAAAATGCTCCAAATGTACTTTTATTGTCAATTTTTCAGCTACTAAAAAGCTTAAAAACCAAACTTCAATTAATTTGCAACTTATTTGTGGAATGTGAGTTATTGGAAGATGACATTTGTCTGCGAAAAAGTTACGTGCTAAGCTGAATATGTTATGCCGTATGGCAAAAAGAGCATATAGACTTTGTGAAAGAAATATCTTGGCTGCTGCTACATCAACGGCTAAAGATGTCATGAATGCTGCTGTGTTGGTAGTAAAAGCATTACAAAATGTTCCAACACGTCAATTGGAGAATGTGGAATATCCGTTGACGACAGATACATGGACATTCTTCCCTAAAAGTTTCTATAGAAACTTTATCCATCGCCACTGGGAAACTTCCAGATTAGGAAATTATGTCTAAGTTTTGTAGAATTCTAAATGTCTAGTCGAACATGCGTGTTCCTGCATTCATCTGGTATTTACTTCAATCATGGAATCTGTTTGTGCGTACAAAATCTTTGTGTGATTTTATACCACGAGATCTTAAAACAATGTTGATTTCTATGGTGTGTGATGGTGATTCCCAAGGATACATTTTAGTTAAAGATCTATTTGATGTCAACAGTGTCATAAAATGAGTGCCTAATATACTTCTAAGAAAGAGTGAGTATTCGGCAAAGAAAACTTAGAAAAAGCCAGAAAAACCTCGGTGGGAAAGAAAAACTTTCCAGTGTTATGATTAATAAAATTCAAAACTATTATGGCAGTAACACCAATCACGTCAAAGCTCTGCTAAGTGCGGCATTTTTTCTCGGTGGCTCCATCAGAGAGATACCCATGTATGCACCATGCCCAAATGGAGCTGAGAGCTGGTGTGAGTATCAATGAAGAATAGCCACCGGAAAAAATATATATAAATAAAGGTGTAAGCCTTTCCATGAAACTTTTAAATATTGTTAAACCTGTGTATACAAAGTTGTTTGATAAGCAGTTATTATAAAATTGCCTCCACGGTGTGACACAAATGTAAACAAATCATTTAACGCGTTTTTTCGGCAAATTGTTCTGAAAGAAACTTTTATTGAGCTGAAAACATTTTCTTTGGGTACCCATATTGCTGTCATTATTTTTTAACAAAGCTTTTATTTGTTTGTTTGAAAGCTTTTGGCATAAATGCAAATTATTATACACTGCGTGATGACAGATTTCTTGCCATCATTCGCACAGTGACTCGAAACAACATTCTTTGCCTTTTTAAAAATCAGCCAGAAAAAAAATATAGGGCCCAAAGAAAGTTAAAATTTAATAAAATAGCAAGGAGTGGAGGTGTTAAATATAAATCATTAGAGTTTTAGTAATATACTTGTGATATTTTGTTTTGAAATTACATTTATAAAGTTTAAATGCATTTTTCTCAAAACTGTTTTTTTGTAAATTTCTTGATATTTCAAATGTGATATCTAAAGAGCCAATAGAGATACTTGTATGAAATTTTACACAAATGTTATTAATAGTATTATCTAGAGGTTGGACTAGCAGCTAAGAAATTGAACAATTTTTAGTGATTTTATAGTTGGATTTCCTTATAAAAGTATCGAAAATTTGAATGAAATTCATAGGTTGTAGCTTCGATTAGCTATAACTTTTGATTAAAAGAAAATAATTTAAAACTTGTAGTACAACCTCTAGAAATGTGTTTGAAAAATGTGCTGCAGCAATTTTTTTGTAAAATATAAATTATTTTTAAAAATAGAGCCTTTGAAAAAATTAAAAAATTAATTAATTTCATTAAATTTCATTAAAATTTTAAATTTTGTAAATTTTAATGTATGTATATTATTTATAACTGTGTTTTTATCATAGTGCAAAAAATGAAATTAAAAATGTAAATTTTTAGTGAATTTTAGAAAAATAAAAAAATAGGTCTCCGAACGTAGTCGGATACCTTAA